>PVIH01012232.1:0-64579 GCA_004025045.1 Sigmodon hispidus
CAGCTTTTAGTTCCTGGCATGTTTCTTTCATAGATTTGTTCATCTCTTCCAATTTTTTGTTTGTATTTTCTTCTATTTCTTTAAGGCTATTTTTCATATCTTCTTTGAGAGCTTTGATGATCATCAAAAAGGAATTTTTGGTGTTGCTTCCTTCTGTTTCCTCTTCATTGCTCAGTTCAGGTCTTGTATTTGTAAGATCTCCAATCTCTTCTGGAGTTACCATGTTGTTCTTTGTATTATTATGTAATTTTTTGCACTGACGTTTGCCCATGGCTTCAGTGGTTCACAATTAGATGGCTCCTGCTCAGTTGTGGCACTTGGGCTTGTGTGCCTCCTGTCACCTCTCTGGGCAGGGTCTGAATCTACCCTTCAGAGACCCTAGAAGTTATCTATTCTCTCAGTTCGAGGTCGAAGTGGGTAGCCGTGCAAATTCCCTCAGTAGCAGCTGTGGGTATGTTGACAGGCAGTGTTTATCTGCCCCTGCTACAGGTGCACAGGGACTCTGCAGACAGCACCTGGTCCCAGAAGCGGAACCGGATGCTTTCTGTGATTTTTGATGTTGTTGAATTCTAACTTTAGGCTCTGGTGATCTGATATGATACAAGGAATTATTTCCATTTTTTTGAATCATTGATATTTGCTTTATAACCAATTATGTGGTCAATTTTAGAGAAAGTTCCATGTGGTGATGAGAGACATGTATTCCTTTGCATTTGGGTAGAAGCTTCTGTAAATGTCTACTAAATCCATTTGCATCATAACCTATGTTAGACTCCTTATTTCTCTTTTGCGTCTCTGTCTGGTTGATCTGTCCAAGGGTGAAAGCAGGGTATTGAAGTCTCCCACTATTAGAGTATGAGAATTGATGTGAGATTTGAGCTTTAGCAGTGTTTCTTTTACATAGGTAGGTACCCTTATATTAGGGGCATAAATATTCAGGATTGAAATCTCCTCTTGACCAATTTTTCCTGCAATGAATAAGTAATGTCCATCTTGGTCCCTTTTAATTGCTTTTAGCTTAAAGTCTAATTGGTTAGATATTATGATGGCAACCCCAGCTTGTTACTTAGGGCCATTTGACTGGAAAATCTTTTCCCAACCCTTTACTCTGAGCCTGTGTCTGTCTTTGTGGTTGAGGTGTGTTTCTTGAATGCAGCAGAAGGATGGCTTCTGTTTTTGTATCTATCTTGTTAGTGTGTGATGTTTTATAGGAGAGTTGAGTCCATTGATATTAAGGGATATTAGTAACTCTGATTGATATTTTCTGCTATTTTTGGTGGTGGCTTGTATATATTTCCTTTTCTGGGCTTTTCTTCTGTGGGATTATTGATTGATTATGATTTCATGGGTGTATCTGGGATCCATAGATTAGAGTTTTCCCTCTAATGCTTTCTGAAGGGCCAGATTAGTAGATAGATGTTGTTTCAGTATGACTTTTTCATGAAATATCTTGTTTACTCCATCTATGGTGATTAATAATATTGGTGAGTATAGTAGTCTAGGCTGGTAGCCATGCTATTTTAGCATCTGTATAACTTCTCACCATGCCCTTCTAGCTTTCATCATTTCCATTGAGTAGTCAGGTGTTATTCTGATGGGTCTGCCTTTATAGGTAAGTTGGCCCTTTTCTTTTGAAGCTTTTAAATTTTTTTCTTTGTTCTGTATGTTTTGTGGCTTGATTATTATGTGGCAAGCAGACTTTTGGGGGGGGTCATATCTATTTGGTGTTCTGTAAGCTTCTTATATCTTTGTAGGCATTTTCATCTTCAAGTTAGGAAAGTTTTCTCTATGATTTTATTGAATACATTATCTGTACCTTTGAGCTGGTATTCTTCTCCCTCTTCTATTCCTATTATTTTCAGGTTAGGTGTTTTCATGGTGTCCTAAATTTCCTGAACATTTTGTGTTATGGTTTTTTTGGTTTTAGTATTTTCTTTGACTAATGTATCTATTTGCTGACTTTTCCACTCCAGAGATTATCTCTTCCTTCTCTTGGATTCTGTTAGTTATGCTTTTATTTGTAGTTCCAGCTCTTTTCTTCAGATTTTCTATTTCCATCTTTGCCTCATTTTCTGCCTTTTTTAATTGCTTCTATTTCAGTTTTTAGTTTCTGGAATTTTTTTTTTTCATTTTTTGGTTTACCTTTTCTTGGTTTTCTTTCAAGAATTTGTTCATCTCTTCCAATTTTTTGTTTGTATTTTCTTCTATTTCTTTAAGGGAATTTTTTATATTTTCTTTGAATGCTTCATCAATCTTCATAAAGGTGTTTTTGGTGTTGTTTCCTTCTGTTTCCTCTTCATTGCTCTGCTCAGGTCTTGTAGTTATAGAACCACCAGTTTCTTCTGGTGTTGCCTTGTTGTTCGTTATATTGTTATATGTATTTTTACACTGGTGTCTGCCCATGGCTTCAGTTTTTCATGATTACTAGCCCTAGTCAGTTGTGGCAAGAGGGCTTGTGTGTTTCCTGCCTCCTCTGAGCAAGAGGTCTGCTTGATCTCTGACTCTGCTCTGGACAGGGGTCTGAATTTCAAAGGCTTCAGTCCTCTGCTGAGGCAGTTTGCTCTGGAGGCGGGGCCAGCTATGCAAGGTCCCCTCTTCTAGGTGTTGCTGGAGGAGCCCCTCACAGGTTAAGCCTAGCTCCTGTCTGCTTGGGAGATTCTGAGATCAGATGCTTGGGATTGACACCGGTCCAGGAGAGGTGCCAGAATCTGCTCACCTCTGACTCTGCTCTGGACAGTGATCTTGGGAACCAACTTTTAAATAAAAAAGGGTTATAAAGGGTTTTCAGATGTTGTCAGCTCTAAAAACCATATGAGACTGATGGTTTTTCTAGTAATCCTCACATCTGAAATAGGATCACGTACATTTTTAGCTGGTTCTCAGGCAAGTTCCATATTCTGTACAAATAAAAAAAAATGCAATTCATAATTGACAAGGTATGAATATTTTATACTTTGAGCCATAAGGCTGCCACATCAACAAATGTAATTCCTTAGCAAATATGTCTTATGTTTATATTTATGAAATGTACACAATTGACACAGAACCCACAGGGGAATAAAGTAAGCATTTTAAATACACTTTGATTTGCAATCTCCATTCTGGGAAACATTTATTAAATTAGAAGCAAGGAAAGGATGCAAGTTGAATCTTCTGGATTTCAGTTTACCTTGAACCTAATGTTACTTTTATGGATGTTTCTCAGAGCTTGGATTTCTGCTGGCTGAAGTATTAGGCTTTCCCTGTCTTGTTTACTGTCTTTTTTTAAAAAAATACAGGATGAGGTACTCTCAAAGTGAAAGTTGTAAATTATTAAAACCTAAAGACTCATAATGAGAACCAGCCAGCTGTGATGGTTTCAGGCAAGTGTGTGAGCAGATCAGGAGGCTGCTCTGAGGCCTGCTCAAGGCTTCCTCCAGCCCGGACAGCAACAGCGCTGTGTGTGGCATGTTGTATTTTACAGGGATGTTTGCAACAGTATCAACAGTCCTACACTATTCTAGAATCCTGCCACTCCCCTAGACAAATGATGTATCTGTTTCTTCTCTTCTTGAAATCAGAGCTTATGACTCCTTTGTAATTATCGCATACCAAGAAGTAATGCCAACTTCATCTCAAGCATAAGCCTTAGAAAGAGCATGTTCAGTGGTTGTGGTTTGCAACTTGGGCATGCTTTACTTTTTTCTTCTTTGTTTGTTTGTTTAGAGTCCACTAATGAGTGAGTACATCCCCTGCTTATCTTTGTGGGTTTGAGATACCTTGCTCAGGAGGATATTCTCCAAATCCATCCATTTGCCTGCATATTTTAGGATATCATTTTTTCTTACTGCTGACTATTACTCCATTGTGTAGATGTACCACAGTTTGTTAATCCATTCTTCAGTTGAGGGGCATCTAGGTTGTTTCCAGGTTCTTGCTGTTACAAATAATGCTGCTATGAACATAATTGAGCTAATGCCTTTGGAGTGTGACTGTCCATCTTTAGGGTATACACCCAGAAGTGGTATTGCTGGGTCCTTGGGGAGATTGATTCTCAATTTTCTGCTTGGAATCAGAAACACCTTGGACTGACTCCTTGGATCCCACTCCCCCTAGAGGAACACCTGACTCAGTCTTGATGTTGGGGGGAGAAAACTGGATTTGCCAGGAGTGGAGGCTGAACTAAGCAATATTGGAACCGTGGGACCTTGGGACTGCCTGCCTACTGCCCAGGGGAGGGATGGGGAGTTGTGGAGAAGAGAGAATGTCCTGATGTGGTGGGAGGGGGAAGGAACCTTAAATAAGGATATGCAAGGATAGAAAGTGTGACTTCTTTCTTCATAATAATAAAAATAATAATAAGAAAGAAAGAAAGAAAGAAAGAAAGAGCATATTGTCTCTGAACTTAGGCACTGTTGTTGGAAACCTAAGCTGTTGTAGAACAAATATTACAACCCAAACCACATTAAAGACCAACTATAAATGCTCCTGAGGATCACGTCACCTGAAGTTCCTTCAGTTATATGGTATCACCTAGTAGATATTTAAATTAGGATGCCATAGATGAGTATGGCCCTTTATTTGTGTTTTCTGAGGTGAAGCTCCAGACCCCACAGCTACTCCTTTGGAATTATTACCATTCCAATGGTGCAATAATTATACCTGGAACACTAAGAAAAATGGTAAGACAAGATCCTGAGAAGCTAGTAAGGTACCTCCCATTCCCTATGGTGTTTGCTCTGGTAACTAAGGAGTATGACAAATGGCTTCTGTTTTTTATGTTTATTTAATCTACTCTCATAGGCAAATGATATTTTCCTATATATCATTTTAGAATTGAATTTTAGTATTATCTATGACTATATCTCAAAAACAAAGATCAATTATATAATGGAACATTTCTTATATGCAAAACACAGTGCCAAAAGCCTTTCCTTAATTAGCTTATATTCATAGTGACCTTAAAAATTGCATATTACCTTCCATATTTGTAGGCAAAAACCATGAGACCCAGGCAAGTTTTAGTTACTTAGTAAAAGGCAATGAAGTGAGTCCTGTGGAAGTCTAACATGCTTCTAAAGTTTTATGCACTTTTTATCAAGCACTATTGCATTTGAGTAATGAAAAGCAGATCTTAAGTAATAGGCCCATAGAAGTTAAAAACCAAAAATATTAACAAATCACAATGGGTTTTAGAAGTAATCATTTACCTTAATTTTTTATATATTTTCTTGCCCAAATAACCTCCACCCATTCTGTCTGGAAGGGTTCCAGAGCAAAATTTAAATCATTTTCTCTACACTTACAAGAAATATTGAGCCAGAATTAACCAACTAAGCTATTCAACTTGTATGATATGATAAATTCTGCCTAGTGATATGTTAGGTAGTAGTAGAGAGCAGTTATATGGGCTTATGAGTCTTTTCTTCAGGCAACCTCTAGCCAACCAATTGTTCTGCTCTTTTGAAATCTGCCTATCTGGTATGCTTTCTAGATATTTAGCAAAAACAGACACCCTGACCTTGGGCCATAGTAGGATCAATGTACCATAGTTCCTAACACCCTATAGTTATTAAAAAAAATCAAGAAAAGGATAAAGCATTTTCAGTTCAAAGCAGAATAACCTGTGACTTTTAGAAGTAAAATTACCTAGACATTTGATTCTGTAAAAGGAGAATGCAGCAATATCTCTCCAAATTTTTCTTCTACTCTTAATGTACTTTAATTCTATAAATTAATTCTACTTATTTTAGTATATATTTCTTTTCTCTTAGCTCTGGAGCAAATTTCTCCAGTGAGTAAGACTCTTAAGTCACTATCTTCCTCCTGACAAGATCCTCAGTATTAAAATAGACTTAGATTCATGATCATGTCTTTGTTCTAAGTAGACTGTGGTGTCATAAGGATTGCTCTGCCTTAAATGTGTTGTCTCCTCACATACATGCATCTATTTTATGGACTCACATTGTCATCTCATAGTCACAGTCAACTTAAAAAGTACATACATGTGTCCAGGAGTGTCTGTAAGTCTAGGTGCTTGCTCCTGTTTGTTTGTTTGTTTGTTTGAAATAGAGTCTCACCATGTAACTTAGACTGGTCTCCAGCTTGTAATTAACACTGGTTTTCCTTTGGAGAAAAACAAATATTGATATCTTTCTAAATACAGGCTAGTCATTCAAAAACATTTAATGGACACCTGTTATATAGCAAACTATATCCTAGAATACTGTGGAGAACATGATAAATGAGGTCTTTATCCTCAAAGAACTTACCTCTAAATGCCTATCAAAATTATTCCCAGAAATTTCAAAGTCATTTGCTTTACTTTTAAGAATTCAAAGTTGGGGCCTCTGATCTACAGAAACACATTGAAGTATAAATCCTCAGTGACTACACTAAGCTGGAACTCAGATTAGTGCCTCACTCAGCTATTATCAGAGAACCTTCATCCTGCAATAGATGGGAACTAGCACACAGACCCGCAATGGACAGTGTGAAGAGACTGGGAGAGTTTGGAGAACTCACTCTCATTCAAAGTTCAGGGATCTTTGTAGGAAAGGAGGCAGAATAGTTGTAAGATCCAGCAAGGATGGAGGACACCAAGGAAACAATGTCTTCCTGATACAACAGGACTGATGCACACGTGAACCCAGATATTGTAGAGCATGCATAAGACCCCCATGGGTTCAATCTCAACAGAGTCCTCAGCACTGAAAGTGGATACTGGCTTCCACCCTAATCAATCTTATGTGCAGTTGATACCTGCTGGCAAAGGAAAAATTAGTTTCCACCAGTGCATTGTTGCTGAGTATGTCAACCACACTTTGGGACAGGACCAACACCCAAGAGTAGTTGACTAACACAAAATTAGTTCAATACTTTTTATCAATTTTTAGTATCATTTTGTGTTACTTGGGATTTTTTGTCACATAGTCTTTTGCTTGCCTATTTTGATTTCTGGTTTTGTGGCTTTGTGACGGTGGGGTTTTTTTGTGTGTATTTCTTAGAGTTCTTTGTTTTGTTGTTGTTTTAATTTTGGTTGGTTGCTTGCTTGGTTTAAAGAAAGAAAGAGAGCATAAAGTTGAGTACAAGGGAAATTACAGGATATGGAAGGAATCGGGGGGCATGATTAAAATGTATTCAATGAAAAACAAATTACATCCAAAGTCAGTTGACACTGGCTTTGGCTTTGGCTTTGAAAAATGGAAATGAATTTTATTTTCTTTAGGCCATTCTTCTTATTAAATTAATGCTTATTTCTACCAACTCTTCATACCCATCTAAACATAGTGAAATAAGGATACACCCTAAATAAAACAATATCCATTAATGATGTGTTAAGGAAAGAGCCTGTGTATTCCCAAGGATCTCAGCCTAAGGATGCACTTTTCTTGACTTCTAAGGGCTGTTTTGGTAAGTAGAATGGTTTTTTGCAATTTCCAGTCCTGTTCTATGACATTGAAATTTACCTTCTGTGAGCTTTAGTTTATCATAACCATTTATCTCCTCTTTGTAGGCAGACCAATCCTTTGTATCTCTCTTTCATGTAGTCACAGACCCTAGACACAGAAGACTCCTGGCATCTCTGGTATAGTAGCCACCAGTTAGTTCAACTGAGTCAGGCTTGTATTTTCACTCTCTTTTGACAACATGAAGTCAGAAGATGTAATACATTTTAATGGAAAGGAAGTAACAAAGTAATGTATTTCATCATCCCCAAAGAGCTGCAAAGATGCAGTTTGTAGAGGTCACCTATCTGTGTGGAAGTGATGGCATTCTGAGTCTTGTAAGTAGCACATATGCTTGGCTCAGTTCTTCCAATTCCAGCCTGCCATGGGTTTTCCCATCAGTTCAGTTGCTGATAGAAACAGAATACATGTGAAGTGTTCTTGAACTGTGAATTCCCTAAGAAAGTTTCTTTCTGAAACACAAGAACTTGGAAAGACACAGGTTGTGATAGGAAGTGTGCTGAACCAGATAAAAGTATTAACACTGATAATACTTGCTTAGATTAGAGCCCTGTGTATGCCACTCACCACCTGTGTAACACCAGGTTGCTCCTGGTCTATAACAATAATTAATAATCTCAAAATAACATTATTTATCACTGAATTTCAAATCTATGTAAATACAGGTGATGATTCAATAATTAGTAATGATACTACCCTCCACACAAAGCTGACCATTTTTTCCTAGATTTTAAGTAAGTCTTAGGTTTGTAAATTTTAGACTATTTCAAGCAAACCCTGAATCAAGTGTATGTTACAGCTACTTTGCTAAACATAATACTAGTTAATTTGAATGACTAGGTTGGCAATAGACTCTTTATCTGTTGGATAGATTTTTTAGTTATAAATGTATATTTCTTTCCTCCTTGATTGCTATTTTATCACATCACACTCAAAATTCCACTGTTTTATATAGTGTGCGTACCATTAGGTGTCATGGTGTAAGTGCACTACCACTTCCAGTATGGCTCAAGAGATCGACCTGACTAGGGTTAAAGAAGAAAAGACAGACAGATGGACACATGTACTTATAGAAAAATTTTCTGATGGAGAAGCTACAGAACCCCAGAAGCTAGGAATATTTATTATGTAGAATTAAACAGAAAGTCAGGGTTGTGGTGGACAGCTGGACCAGGAAGCAGAGTTATTACATACAGATAAGAAGATGAGAGTTCTGGTTACAGCTGAGTTAAAGGTCAAGTTTGGCTTATCTCTGAAGTACCAGTCTCTGAGGGAAGAAGTTTGCAGGCTGTAAATATCTGGAGGACGAAAACTATGGTGGACATTTCTGTACACACTGCAGTCAACTCTGTATTCAGTCCCCTAAGCCTGTTTCTGTGAGGTCCTTGACAATGCCATCCCCATAAATAGCACACATTTACTCAGGAATTCAGCCCTTGTGGGATAATGCTCTTGTACACTGTAAAGATTTGTTACTTGTATTGGTTTAATAAAATGCTAATTGGTCAGTAGCTAGGCAGGAAGTAGATGTGGAGTGAACAGACTAGGAGAATTCTGGGAAGAAAAAGGCAAAGCAGCAGGTGCCAGCAAGATGAAGAGGAAACAAGATGAGAATGCTGTTCTGAGCAAAGGTACCAAGCTATGTGGCTAAACATTGATAAGAATTATGGGTTAATTTAAGTGTAAGAGCTAGATAGTAATATGCTTGAGCTCTTGGCCATGCAATTACTGTAATATAAGCTTCCAAGTCAATTATTTCATAAGTCAGCTGTGGGAGAGCTGAGCAGGACAAAGAAATGTCCAACTATACTCCCTCAAGGCTCTCTACATTCCCCACAGTATGAAATGGATATCACACATTTATATATTATAAAAATTCCAGAAATACCTAGCTTAAAGGGTAAAAATGACTTATTTTGACATTATTACATTATATATGCCTGTGAATAATTAGCACTATGGTTATAGTAGATGTCACTTGTTTCTTAATAAAGGGCAGCATTCTACCTCAGCTGGTCAGATAGTGTGATCTTGGCCCTTTGTCTAAACTCTTATAATTCTTAAAAGTCCACCAGTGGAAATGAAGTTTCTGTGGAGATGTGGATGGCTTTATATTAACAGAAAAGTTCAGATCCCATTGCCACTGACAGCCATGTTCCCATTTATGTTACTTTTAAGCCATAACTATTTAAAACATTTGCAGTTAGCATCCTTACTTGTCCCATTTGTTGGCATATAACTCTCCTATTAAATATATAGAACAAATCATATTAATTAAAATAAATTGCTTGGGCAGTTGAGCTTGCTGCACATGTCTCCAAAGGCTATAAATTCAAATTAATTAAAGACTGTTTGTCCCTGTGCTTGGGAAAGATTCCTTTTAGTGCATTAGTAGTAGCTAAAGAAATCAACCATCTTGCAAAAAAATTCATTTGAGTTGTTGAAGAAATATACAAATGGATATATAACTAGTTAACATAATCATGTAATGAAAGCTTGATTGAAGCAAACAAATTGCTTGTTCACAGTGGCAAGTGTAGATATTCTTTTGTACTGAATGTGGATTTTGATAGGAATAACTATATTTGATTCTACTTATTGCATGTGTCTGGAGCTATTATATTTAGTTCTGTTTTTATATATGTACGTATGTAGAGTTCCAGAAGTGGAGAGGGGAGTTTCATGTTAACAGCTCTTTCATAACATAAACAGGTAATCGTCTTCTGAATATTAAAGTATTCAGTTTGGTGAAAATAATGTGGAGCGTTAGGCAACCTACTCTGCTTATAATAAGAAATGCCTGTGTGTTATAACCACTAAAGACAAAGATGGGATGATGTTCTATGGTATTCTGTGAATGTTTTCATGTCATTTACATCTCATGGAAATCTCTCTAATATTAAAAAAATTCCCCTAAACTGACAAACTGATGCCTTTGAAACTCAGACCCATGTCCAGAGTGGAATCAGAGATGAGCATATTTTAGCTCCTGGGCCACCCTTCTGGAGAATCCCTCTCCAGGGGCCAGGGTCATACCCAAGGTTCTGATCTCAGACTTTTGCTAGCAGACAGGCCCTAGGATTTAGCTGAGAGGGGCCTTCCCCAGCAACCCCTAACAAAAAGGACCTCCCATGGCCGGGCTCCACCTCCTGGGCAAGCTGCATCATCATAGACAATCAGGTACCTTCAAAACACACAGAACCATGTCTATATCGGAGTCAGAGATTGTGCAGACACCTTGCTCAGAGCAGACAGGAGACACACAAGCCCTCTAGCCACAACTGACTAGGAGCTGACTAAGTGAGAACCACTGAAGCAATGGGCAGACAACAGTGCAAGAATACATATAACAATATGAAGAACAACAAGGCAACACCAGAAGAAACTGGTGGTTCTATAACACCAAGACTCAAACAGGGCAATGAAGAGGAAACAGAAGGAAACAAAAAAATCCCCTAAACTAAAATACCTTAAAATGTGTTAATAAATAAGTTAATGGAGTCTCAGATATAGTGGCATGTGCCCGTGACCCTACAACATGGAGGGAAGGAGCATCATGAGTTTGGAGACAACCATTGCTATATAGTGAATTGAAGGTTACCCTGGAATTACACAGTGAGGTACCCTAATAAACAAAGCCCACTTCCAATCATTTATTAAAGTGAAATATTTTTCACCTTCCATTCCTAAAAGTCCCTCCTAAAAGTCATAATCAAGGATATATAGGATCCTTATAATTTGCCTATTACAGATTTGATGTAAAGTTTGGAAAATAAAATTTTTAAAGTATTAAAAGTTACAGCCTCTAAGGATATTTTAAATGTTGTTTTTGTGAAGGTAAGCCTGATCAATAAATCAACTGTTTTCACATTATATAAAAAAGATTATTGATTTCTCTGTTTCTAACTAAATGTAGACCAAAGAAGACAGAACAAAACTGTGCATATTTTTTTTACTTGAGTTTTACATTTCTAGACAAATGTCATTGCAGAGTATCATCATCTGAAGAACGCATTAGACAGGATAGTTCTGGGTGGGGTGGGGCGTATAAATACTAAAATGTGCTGTGGTGATGTGACTTACTTGCTGAATGCTTGCCTAGCAATCAACATCCACACCACATAGACCTGGTGCTGTAGGTATGTGGGGGCAGGGAGGGAGGTAAACAGGATCAGCTGAAAGCCATTCTATAGTGATTGGGTTGGGGGAGCTATTGTTTAAATTCAGGCAGATCATGAATCTTTATACCTGCATATCCCTCCCTAAAGTTTGTCCTTTGGGACTCAGTGTTACACAGAGTCACTGTCCAATGGGACTGCCTTCTGGGAACAGTAGCAAACACTATCATTTCCAGTGTCTCTATAATTAAATGATGACTTCACTACTGAAAAATCCCAGAATGCTTCCTGTCTTACTATTGCTAAAGCAAGATGTGAACAATTCCCTAGAGCTGCTTCAGATTGCTTCTTGAGTCAAGAAAGAAATGACTGAATTGTACTTTCCTCATAGACAATGACTAGAATGATGCCTACAGAAACCACACAGGTTCTTTCATCATCACTGACATTTCAGACCTACACTGAAATATGTGGGAAATCATTATGAGATTTGTGTAGGTATATCTGGGATAATTATTCAGCCATGCCCATCTGATAATCCTCAGACTATATAAACAGCTGAGGACAAAGCCATTCCCAGCCCTGCTGACTTTAGTTACTTACCTAGTACAGTATTCTGGATTCAGCATATGCTCAATACATGTTTCTGGATGAATGGGTAAATTAATTACATACACTAAAACTCTGTCTTAAAAATGGCTCCCTGTGATTTATTTTAAATAGACTCATAAACCAAGCAGGTTGCTCAATCATAAGCCCTATGCCTAAAGCCCAATAAAGCAGCTAACTTACAAAGCTTTCATGTTTCAGTCTTTTCAGAAGAGCATACTACAATTTATTTTTACCATTACCCTTCATTGAGACAGATTAACATTTTTAAATTTATTATAGTATAATAAATGAGTTGAAGATTTATTTATTTTTACTTTATGTGTATGAGTGTTTTGTTTGCAAGTATGACTATGTACCATGTGCATCTGGTACCCACAGAGGCCACAAGAGGGCATCATATTTCCTGGAACTGGAGTTACAGTTGGTTGTGAGCTGCCATGTGTATGCTGGAAATCAAACTGAGGTCTTCTGAAAGAACAACCTGTGCTCTCAACCACTGAACCATCTTTCTGACTCTCAGTGATTTAGAGATTTTGCTAACCACAGTAAGAGATATTTTGCATTGTCAAAAAAAAAATGTTAAGGACATGTCAAATAAAATTAAATAATTAAAATTTTAATGTATTTTATCAGTTTGTATGTATGTACATGTGTGCAATAATGCATGTGTGTGTGTGTGTGTGTGTGTGTGTGTGTGTGTACTTGTAAAGGGTACCAATACCAAGGGACATGCAAAGCCAGAATAGAATTTTTAATCCTTTGTAACTGGGATTTCAGGTGCTATGGACAGCCAGCTTGTCATGTGGCTGCTATATTATGAATTCCCATGCCTATGATTTCACAGGAACACTTCATTACTGAGCCATCTCTCCAGCCATAACTGCCCTTTCTGTATATCATGACCTCACTTTTAGAAGAATGTGGACATGCCTAATAGATAAAGAAATTTTCAGGAAGATGGTTTTGGATATGATTAAATTTTAGGATTTATAAAACAAGTGTTATTGTATAAGCCAATGGAAAGAAGAGGAATTTCAAAAGCAGACATCTTTCTATTTGTATAATTAATAAATAATACCTAGTTGAGATACCAGCTGCTACCCATTGTGTTACTGGACCTCAAAGGCTATTTCAATCCATCTAAATATAGTGAAATAATGTCTATAGTTCTGATAGATGCCAACCATCAGCTATTCTGTGAGTTTGAGGTGTGAGAAGGTATGGTGTATGGAGCATTGTGTTGTTGGGAACATGCTCTTTGAACCAGCCTAAGATATTTGAACATTTTTAGGTGGTGGGAGACATCATGGTGGAGGATGGGAGCAGTTGGTGTTTGTTTGCTACCTGCTTGCCTGTTTTGGAGAAGAAATAACATTATTTGGTTTATATTTTAGAAAATTGAACCAGTGGACAATTTCTCTGAGTTATGAATAGATATGAAATATGTCTACTTATGACCATCAAAAGGTATAATCAAATATTCTCTGAGTTTGATTCAGTATTAAGAGATTGGGAAGGACTGCATGAAAGGTAGACTGTGGACACAATCTGAGGAAGAATGAGATGGTTTGAGGTGAATGGAATTTCAGATGGCTAGAGAGCAAAGGGAGACTTAAAATCATAGAAAACATAAGGCAGGGCCAATACGAATGACAATTCTCTCCTTGAAGAAAGGGAGCAGAAGCCAAACAGAACTGTAACTAAGGTAGACATGAGACTTCTGACCTCTTATGAGGGTGGTCATGGATGGGTTAGTTCCTTAGGGACATGAAATTGAGATGTGAACAGTTCTGAAGCTTTGAACTTCTGAACTAGGGATGAAGTCAGTGAGATATGCATAGGTGTGAGATGTCTCCAGTGTGTTGTGCCTGGATTGATGGTAGCTGACGTGTGCACAAAATCAGGAAAGGAGATGCAGAGTGTTTCCTCAAATGCTGACTCTGTGTGGTTATTGAGGTCTTCAATGTCAGTTAATCCCTAAATACACACAAATGTCTTTATATAAACAATATGAATAGATAAAGTGGGAAAGAAAATGATTATCAGGAAACTGAATTTAGAAAACTCAGAGATGAGGATGAAGAACAATCCATTATATCTTGGAATGCAAATGAACAGTAGATGAGATGCAGAGACAGGAGCTGAATGTGTGGAAGCCGATGTGGGGTTTCTTGAAGGGGAAGATGTCTACAACTCTTGAGAGAGGCTCATGTGCACAGAGCATCAAAACTGAGAACAGGGTTACTTGCTATACCATGCAGACGAAAAGCAAAAAGGGTTTTGTTCTAGAGGAAAAAAAATCCAGTATGACCTCATCATTCACTGCTTAGTCGCCAACTGGTAGGGCAATTTCAAATCATTAATTAGACCAGATGGTTAATGTTTTTAATGGTATAATCAACTAATAAATAACTGTAAAGCACTTTGTAAATACAAAGAGCCACATAAATGTTTAATAACCACATTAAGTCAGGAAGCTTATTTAAAGTTACATTTTTATAACAAAATATTTTATTGGCACTTTAGGAGAAATGCCATATTATAACTCTATCTAAAAATACAAGGGACAATCAAAAAACAGAACAACTTCAGGCTGTGTGGGATGCAAAGAGCAGATCAGCATGTGACATTCACTTCATAGAAAACAGGAAGGAAGCATGCTAGGATGATAGATGTGTATACAAGCGTGGGGGGAGACCACTGCCATACATAGAACCTTACTTGCCTTTGTATTTGAAAGAGAATTCATCAGATGAAGCAATGTGGAGTACATAAAACAGCAGAAAGAACATGGATGTCAAAGACTCAGAAACTCCAGCTTAGTTCAAATAGAGTCTAATAAACTAGTTGTAACATTTTATGAGGCACTTGGCATTCACAACCCTCCTAGTCTTCATAATGCTATAATGAATACTTGCAGTATCACCTATTTTAAAATTGAAAAAAATCTATTCATAGACAGATTAAAACACTTGCCTAGTATCATATATTTAGTAAGATATAGAATCAGGATTCAATTCCAAACAATGTGGCTTCAATATCTTCTGGGAAGAATCTGGGATAAATCATATAATTTTAATTAGGTGTAACAGATGCATTTGTCTTCTTTCCTGCCTCGAAACATGGCTGGCTGATGTCACTGCAGCTATCTAGGGACCATGGTGTGATGTAAAAGAAAAGAAAACCACTGTGACAGCAAATTTGTTGTGGGACTACTTAACCAGCAGCTGCCGTTGCTTCCCTTTGGGATTACATGTTCTGTGAGGACTACATTGCCCCTACCTGCAACCAACCAAATAACAGAGAAACGCAAAGACAACAAAATGTGTTGCTCACTCACTGGGTGCTTGCTGGGAACAAGGCGTTACTTTTTCTTATGTATATTTACTCATTTCATTATCACAGCACTTCTGTGAATTTCCATTTTATAGATAGAAAATCATCCCCAATTCCATTCTGCCCAAGATTACACAGTTCAAGGGTTCAAATTGAGCCTATACCCTGCCTCCTTAACTCTCCTCCGCAAACAGCATTCTGGGGAGTCAGACCCTTAAGAAACTTCAAGTTAAATGAGAAATTCGATAGGGAGTCTTACTATTTTAATATTTTGATTACTATTCAATGTGGCTGGAGTTTCTAGAACAAATGTTTCTCATCAGGTGTGCTATGAACACTTTGGAAGGCCATAATTTTATTGTGCAGGTTTGCTGTGTACGAAAGCCATTTTCTATCTTGTTCCTCGAGTCCCACTGAAACCACTAAACCCACATTTCCCAGATCTTCCCCAGTTACAGTGACCATTCCAGAACTGAGACTGGCAAATTTTCTTTGAGAAAAGTCCAAATGGTAAGTATCTCAGGGCTTGTGGGATTCGGTTTGTTGGTGGCCATGTCTGCTGTGTGGGATCAGTCATGAAGAACACAGATGAAAGTGCACGGGGCTGCGTTCCCCTCAGACTCCTCTAACACTGCCTCATAGATAAAACACTGAGACAGAGAAGGTCAGAAACTCACCCAAGAAGATTCAAACAGCAAGCAGTAGGCTCTACTTCAACTCAAAGTCAGAGTGATTTCAGGGCGTAGGCTCATATTTGAGATACAATTGATCTTAGTACAAAAGACACAAAAGCTTTTAGCTGGTTTTCTTCTGGCAGAAGTTCTCTGTCTCAGAGAACTTTCTACACTCCGGACTGTGGTCTTCTGGTCTGTCTGGTGTTGGTTGCTCTTTCCTACCCTAAAGGCCCTAGAATTTGCATCTTTGGTTAATGTTACCTTGACCTATGTCATGATTAACTTTGTCCCCAAGCACAGCTCTCCCTGTTGGCTCTGACAAAGTCTGCCCCCAGTACAAGATTGTACAAAATCAGTCACCAGAACAGCTATCTACTGATATGTTAAGTTTTATTTACCATACCTTGTCTGTTCATAGGAACCACAAAGCAGCCATTGCCCATTAAAGTAAAAAGGAATATAAAATATGAGTCCCGAGTCTGATACTTTCAAGAACTCTAAGCAACAGCTTATGTTAGGATATTTGGAGTGGCAAGCAAAGACCACTACTAGTCTTGCTGTAACTTTATAAATGAAGGAGCATTTGTGAGGGCATATAACACCCAAATAAATCAGAACAGAGCTGTGATGCATGAGTTATGGCTACTGACACTGTAGAATATTTCAACATAGGTTTTACGTACAGTCTCCACTGTTTTGGATAGAAAAAGGACCCACAGGCAAAGATGCCCAAGCTTCTCTGTCCCACCCTTCTAGGAGATATATGGATGGGACCTTTTCTAGAAGATAGTGAGGTCTTACAGAATCCTAATGCTCATCTACACATCAGTGGGGTCTTATAGAATCCTAATGCTCATCTATATAACGCACAGCAAAGTGGGGCAATGTTACATTTCTTAAACAATAGGAGGCAGGTAGGGGATTTAGCAGAGCACAAGAGGCAAGCTACCAAGTCAGGGTGAACAAAAATAGTCACCACATGTTTTCCATTAAGGGTTTCAGTGAGGGTTAAAATACTTGGTTCTCATCACTTCTAATTTCTGTTTGGAAATGCTTCTATCACAGATATTTAGTTTATTAGGATAAATTACGGATAAAGATTTGGAACATATTTTTATTGGTATTTGACAAATTGATAGATTCATTTCTCTCCTGGCATTTCTTTTGACAAAATGACTTGATTTTGTATTGTATTATCAGTTAGAGATAAACCTCTCTTAGTAGGTTATGAGTATAAAATGTAGCATGGTTTTGACAAACATTTCAAGAATCTAGTACTTTTGTCATTACCTTTTTGCCATTTGGCATTTCTTACCCTTGTATAAAATGATTTCTTCTTAATAAACACAAAGCAGATATAAGAGGGTTCTAGAAGGTAAATAATTTTGTCTAATGTCATTAATTACTAGCAGCTCAATTATGCTGTGAAGTGCCATAATTGTCATGAAGCTTAGGAATTCTTATCATGGATTCTATAATTCATTTAAATTACATTAATTATACAGATTTTTAATGGAGACTGATTTTAATCCTCACAAGTAGAGACAATGATCAAAATATTTATGCGTGTATTTCATATTTTGTTCTGTTGAGGTTCTTAAAATAATTTATTTACTCAGGCAGTATTATTAGCACCTTTACATACAAGGAGGGAGGACAGGCAAACATGTCTGGATTGAACATAGAAATACATGATCCTTAGTTCTTCTATTTAATATCATACACAATTCAGAACACTTTTTCAGAAAATAAAAGGCTAATGCTGTTTTGGAATTGAAATGAAATCTACTTTCTTCTATATGCTAGGCAAGTAGCTGAGACTGGGGCTGAACTCCTAGTGCCAGGTGCTTTCTTATTGTATTTTGTATTTGTGTGTCTGTTTGTATGTGTGCGTGTGTGTGCTGTGTGTGTGTGTGTGCTGTGTATTTGTGTGTGTATGTGTGTGTGCTGTGCTGTGTGTATGTGTGCTGTGTGTTTGTGTGTGTATGTGTGTGTGGTGTCACATAGTGTATGTGGAGGTCAAAGGATAACATACAGGAATTAGGTCACTTTTTCTACCATATAGGCCCTAAGGATGAAGCTCAGCTTGTTGTTTGGTGGGAAATGCCTTTATCCACTGATCTCTCTCATCCACCATTGCCTCAGCTTTTCTAAAACTTAATTGGTGATAGCTATAAAATTGTCTTACTATTGTGGGCATGCTTAACCATATGTTGGTCACATTTCTAGAGTTCACATCCAAAATTACTTGGGCAAGTAACTTTAAATTTAAGGCCTCAGTTTGTTTTCATTCATAGAATTAAACTGATAACATTTGAAGACCTTAAAGAAAAATATGTGAAATGTTTAAAACAATTTATAGCTAGTGCTATATAACTTTTCCATTATTTATCTGTCCATTGTGGAGTTAAATGTAATAGACATAATCATATCACAATACACCTTTATGAAATTGGTAGTGAACATGTTTCAACATTAAAATTCCATTGAGGCATGGTGGTGCACGTCTGAAATCCCAGCTCTGAGGAGCAGGGGCAGGAGGCTCCAGAGTTCTAAACCAAGGCTAAGCTCAGCTCTGTAGAGCACTAGCTGCTGTTGCAGAGCCCCTGCGTTCAATTCCCAGCACCCACACAGTGCTCGCAACCACCTGTAACTCCTTTTGTGGAGCATCTGATACCCTCATGTGTCCTCCACAGGGGCCAGGTACACATGTGGCAAACAGAAATATACGCAGGCAAAACATTCATATGATAAAAACAAATAAAGATATATTTTTAAAAGAAGAGTTTTAGACCAATCTGGGCAACATAGCAAGTTCCAGCCAGCTTGGGATACTGACAAGATGACATCGCAAAAGAATTATTAAACAAAGTGAACAATATAAAACTAAATCTCCCTTAAAGTAGTACAAGGTGGCCTTGTGGGATAAATTATAAATCCCCAACTAATTGATTTTTGGGAGTCTCGTCTCATATGATGTGATTTTTTTTCAGCAGCATAGATGTAAGTGTCACAGCTCTGAAGGGAAAGGTATCTTGGCCTTCAGAAACCGGGCAATACCTACAGCTCTATTCAGATGGGGGATGGTTTCCCAAGGAAAGCAGCTGCCCCGCCCTACCCCACACTACCTGTTTCATTGGGGGGAAAAATCAGCAGCTCTATACCTGCTTTGGCAAAAGTTGTTACTTCTCTGCCTTACTCCACTCTGGTGAAAGAAGGTCTTCAGCCAAAATCTCATTCAAGAGCTTTATTGGGAAGAAGGAATCCAGGGAAGTGGCTGCCTCGTAGAAAAAGGCTACTCCAAACAGAACAGGTCCCTGAGCTTCGAAGAGCTCAGAGATTGGCTGTATTTCATGCTCAGGTATTCATTGGTTTTGTGCTCAGGGACTGGTTGATTTTCATGCTCAGGGACTGGTTGGTTTTCATGCTGAGTTGGTCAGGGGCAGAGTGTGTTTCTTTGGCTCTGGATTGAGAGCCAAGGTGTGTTTCTTTTACCTGCCCTTTTTAACCTTTTGGCTCTGGTTTCAGTTTCAGGATATGTTTCTTTGGCTCTCATTTCAGGGCCAAAGTATGCTTCCTTCACTGGCACGTTTACCCTGCATAGAAGTGAAAATTATTTCGTCTTCAAGTTATTTTAAAATTTGTGTAGATAATGTTCAAATTTCAACCATGAGGGATCAGATAAAGAATTTCCAGAGATCCCCAGATATGGTAGCTTTTTGATCCACATAAGATTGGACCTAGAAGGTGAGAAAAAAAGCCGAGGTAAAGGGTGAAGGGATGTAACTACCACCAGGTGTAGTATTTCCATAGTCCCCTTTCTGTCTGAGCCTTCCTTGCTTCTGACATGTAAATCACTGCTCATCACTGACCAGAGAGTGTGAAAGCAGGGCACCGTGCCCTGTGTACAGCTGTTTGTTAACCGGAGCCTCTGACTCTAAGAACACAGAGAGACGGCCTTCACTGAGGAGCTTCGTGTTCATTGCCATGGGGACCACAGTGACCTTTGATAGCAGTCCTTTAGGATGCATCAGCACTGGCTTTTGCATCCTTTTTAGAATATTACATAAGGAAAGTAGCTCAACAAAGGTAGAAAAACTAAAGAACAGAGAATGGATCAGCTAAGATTTCCTCCCTGGTACAGTACCGGTGCCTCAGTGAGCCTTGGCAAGGCAGGAGCTGCTGTGAGTTAGTATTCAAGGAAATAAGCGGTAAGCATGTTTAGTATTTATGTATATTTATATTGCAAGGTTATATATTTACATAGGTCTAGGTTATTATACTTTGATCTATAGTGCCTAATTGTCCAGGATCAGAGAAGATTCAAGCTGATGTTTTATAGAAACTTGCTGATGTTTGTTTTCTTGAGGATTAACTTGAATATTCCCAGTCTAGGGATAGGTGCCCTTCTCAGGGGAGTCGGTTCGGTTGATGTGTTCCTACAGCAAACCTCCCTGTGACACATTCTACACTGGAGAAAATGTAGTATGTGCATTTTTAAATCTGGAAAAACACAGAAACCTCATTTGACACAATACTGTAAAATTTAATACTCACTCGTTATTTTCTTCTCCCACTCTCCCCGGAGCAGTGCCATGAACTGCTAGTCAAGAGTTGGTCAGCAGAGAATAAACAGGAAAACTGATACTTCAATAAACCGGTGACTATATGTCCAAGCCCTGAATAATTAATTGATTCTATTTTTTTCTTTTAGGTGGGAAATGAGGGAAGATGAAACTCTGGAAGAGAAAGAAAAACTGATGCTGGAACATTTAAAACAAATTTGTAGCACCCAAGGCTGTTCTTCGTTAGACAGCACAGACAATCGTAGTCTGCAGAAAACAGCAACAGCTTTATTTTAGGAAACAGTCTCAAGCAATGGAGGCTTTTGTGGTAGTCAGAGGAACCTCCCACGTGACATGGAGCTGTCGACACCAAGTTTCTTACCAAAAAGGAACACAGAACATAACAATAAGGGCTTCATATTTTTATTTTAAAGATAATTTCAAACATCTTTTTCTTTCCCAATCTTTCTTTTTGTATGATAAAACTGCTGCCATCTCGTGTTCCCTTTGAATTACATTTTCCCCCCATAGATACCATAGTGAGGTATCTACGACAAAAGGAAAAATGTTTGGAAATATTTTCCTTAAGGACATCAAATACAATATTTGGATGTTAAGATTGGAGTTCCCCTGCCCCCCGACCCCAGAAGTCATCTGAGAATTACAATTTGCTTTGATTTTGTAGCTGTGGCTCAAGAATGGGTCTTAATTGTCATCAATACTGCTGATTGGACACATCCCCCCTCATCTACTCTGGTCACATAACTGCTTGGGATAGTGCCGCCCTCTTCCTGAATCTCATTCTGAATCATATGCTTCCACCTCCTGTACCAAGTGGCTCCAGTTTAGGAAAATCATGCCATCCTTTTGGCTCAAGACAAAATAAAATGGTAATTTTTTTCCCAACCAAAAAACGTCTTTATTTCAGAATCATATTCAAATATTATCCTTCTCTACCCTTCATTATCTACAATGCCTGTTGTTTGTTTGGTTTTACTATTTTGTGGGGAGCTTGCCACCCTGCTCCCAAATAAATACACGAAGGCTTTTTTTTTTAATTTATGAAAGCTCAGCTTTAACTTGGCTTATTTATAGCCAGCTTTTCTTAACTTATATTACCCCATCTACCTATGCCTCTGGACTTTTTCTGTTCTTACTACTGTAATCTTACTTTTATTCCTACTCTCTGGCTGGCTGTCAGGCTGGGTGGCTAGCACCTTCATTTATCTCTCCTTGAGCTCTCTTGCTTTTTGATTCCTCCTTTTCTCTTTTTATTTATACTTTCTACCTGCCAGCCCCTCCCATTCTTTCTCATGCCTTACTAATGGCCAATCAGTTCTTTATTAGACCAGTCAGGTGTTTTAGACAGGCACAGTAGCACAGCTTCACAGAGTTAAACAAATGCCAACATTGAAGAATGCAACACATGTCTGCATCATTAAACAAATGTTCCTCAGCATAAACAAATGGGACACATCTTAAAATAGCATTCTATAACGAATGCCTACTATTTCCTTATTTCCATTGCACTTGCACAAAAAGAAAGCCCTACCTGTGAAGTACAATTATGTATATTCAGTGTGTCCTTCCTATCAGTGCCTGATATTATATTATAAAGACCTTAAAAGCCTTACATATACTATGAAGTTTTCCTTTATAAACCAAAATATGCTAGGATTATTCAGTGTGTGGACAGTTAACAAACACAGCTGATTAAGTAACTACCAATGGAAAAAGATACACTATTGAGAAAGCAACCTTGAGGACATATGGGGGAAGCCTCATGGTGGACCATGGACCATCTGACATCCAACATCATCATGTCTTCTGATGTTCTCACAAACTTAGTAAACTGTGCATAATCCTACATTCTGATCTTTATTAAATATTTGGAGATACATTATTTCCTGAGGAAAGTACATTTAGGAGAGACACTTAGGGGCCAGTACTAACTGTGTAAAAACCCATGATTGGGTTTTACTAGGCCCTTGAGAAAGGCGGAAATGAAGAATTAGAAAAGCACCTGCATTTTTTGAGCAAAAGTTCCCAGCTTCTAGACAAGCCTGAGGAACAAAGTTCAGACTGGAAAGGTAGCTTAGAAACTGATAACAGTTAATTATCCATGGAACGTCTCAGGACCAGAGATGGTCTGGAAAGACTCAACCTAGAAGATAGTCAAAGAAAGGGCTTGGCAAACAGCCAACTAAGATAATAACCTTGTGATTTTTGTGTAACCTTGTGATTCTTGCCTAACCTTATGATTTTTTTTTTTTTTTTTTTTTTTTTTTTGCCTTTAAAACCTAGATTGCAAAGGGGTGAATACGTCTTCTGGCCACTGTCACTCCTATGTGTCAGAGCAAGGTCTCACAACTCATAATAATTTTCAATAAACCTTGCTTTTGCATTTTGGAGAGTTTGAGTCTCTGGTGATCTTTTGGGGGCCTTGTGATCAGACCACAACAACATATTTTTGAAAGGGTGAGTTTAGAGTGCAAAGGAGGTCATTGCAGAGCAAGTCTTATATTTCCATTTTTAGTAAAATGAACAGCTATGTACCAGATCTCTCCCAAATAGTACATTTTAAATTTAAAAAAAAAAAAAGCCATGAATTTGAAAGAGAGGAAGGGAGGGAATGTAAGGATTCTTGGCACATATGGTAAACCCAATATGGCACTGGGGAAGATAAGAATTCCTAGTATGTATTGGCCATGTGGTAAAGCCAACATGGCACCGGGAGAACACGATGCAGTGTACGTAGGGCACGCCGCCTAGGCATGACTACGTAAAGCCGTGCCCACCCTTTCTCGTAAAAGGAGATGCCATGTTGCAGTCTGTCTCTTCTTTCTTCTGCTTCTCTGCTCCTGTACTTACCTGGCAACTCTCCTGAGTAAACTCTTGTGTGGCCCTGGTTGTGTGTGTGTGTGTGTCTAATCTCATGTGCAAAACTAACAGGGTATATAGCAGGGTTTGAATGGAAGAAAAAGAAGGGGAAAATAATAGAATTATTTTATTTAAAATAAATAATTTTTAAAGAAAACACTTTAGTTGGCCTGGGTAATGTGAAACACATATTCAAATATTCCTCAAGTAATTTTTAAAAATTCTATAAAAGTCATTTAAAAATTAGACAGTTTTACAAAAAATGGACATTCGGTTTAACCTTTCTTATAAATAGTAAAATGAAAATAATATAAAGCAACAGTTGATCGTTCCTCCAACTACTGATAGAATTTTGCATTAGTCTATAGTCTAACTATAGTACAGTAGACAATAACTGAAAAGCCAAAATGAAAATAAATTGACCCAAATAAAAATGTTATAGCTGTTCACATATCAGTTGTTTCTATTAAGATGACATTTTAAAGGTATTTCACTGAATCTCTGCATTTGTATAGCAATCCCGAGAAGCAACTTTAAGTTTTTCAGAAAAAATGTCTGTATCTATCATTTGAAAATAAAATAGAGGTGAGAGAAAACTTACAGTTGAATTGTCTTTTCTGCTTGATCATTGAAATTACTATAGTGATAAATTCTGGATGGTTTCAACTAGGAGTGTTATTGGGAATGTGATTGATTTATCAGATAATTTTGACTTTCAATGTCTTAACAATATGATAAGTAATATTTTGAAGCAATTGTTTCTTAAATTCAGTTTGGCATCTGTATGAGTTGACAAAAAGATTGAAGGTTAACACTTTGTAATTCTTCATATGCCTGCTATAGAAACAGTGTCTGCTCTGTTCTGTGTAACTGTATTTTATATAATAGAGTTTTTAATTTTATTATTGGTTTAGCAGTTTCTCTATAGAAATAGTATGAATTAGACTTTTAATCATGTCTATTTCAGATATTATATATTCTCTCTATAAACATTCTTGTAGAAATACCAATTAAAGAATAGAAAAATGTATTTTTCTCTACTAATACATGATCACTCACAACATCATGTTATCCATATATTTCCAGACCAAAGGATATTCAGGTAATTTGTCATTGTCTTTCTTTATACCTGAACAATTTTATAATAGAAAATAGCCTTTAAAAAGGAAGTCAATCCTGGCACATAGAACATTACAGATAAATGCATGGACAGTATGCTAAAGGCAAAGATTCAATAAAACAGGAACTTACATAACACTGTGGAGCTCTTAACTACTATCTAAGTGGTTAAGAGATCTTGATGCTCTAAAAAGACCAGACTTTTAGCCCTAACACCCATATTGCACATCAAAATCCTCTATAACTCTAATCTCAGGGTCTTTGATGCCTTCTTCTTGCCACTTGGGCACTGCATGCATGTGGTATACATATATACATGAAGGCAAAGCATCCACACATAAAAAATTTAAAAATTACAAAACAAATGCTGTGTAATTTCACGTATATGAGTTTTCTAAATTTATTAGATTTATATGAAAGATTAGTGGCTTTAGGGACAGGGTGAAAAAAAGGGCATTTGTATTTAATGAATGAAGACTTCCAGATTGATTAATTTGAAATAGTTTTAGGGAATTATTTATAGCAATGATTATAGTTAATACAATTGAATCTATTCAAACTGGTTAGTATAGTGAATTTTATATCAGATTATTACCACCATTTAAACAGAATCAGCATCTGGAATGTCTGTTGACAATGCTTCCTTTTTTTAATTTCTTAAAGTATTATCAATATAATACTTAGAAACTAAATTTAATACTAATATACCAAAAAGATTATTTACCATAATAAATTGGCTTCAATCTTAAAATTCAGGGAGGTTCAACATACACAAATCAACAATGTAATCTAATGCATTAAAAACAAAAGACACAGAAACCAAATGATCATTACAGAAGATATGGAAAAGACCTCTAACAAAATTCAGCATTCCTTCATGAAAAAGTCCTAGAGAGTCTAGGCATTCAGGAGACATGTTTTAATATACCAAAGACAATATACACCAAGTCCATAGCCATTATTTTGTTAAATTGAGGGAAAACTCAAAGAATTTCCATGAAAATCAGGACCAGGTCAAGGATTTACATTCTCCCTGATATTGATCAATGTAGGACTTGAAACCTTAGCAAAAAAAAAAAAAAAAAGTGAAGGAGATAAGGGGGGATAAAAGGAAAAAGTGACGTTTTATTTACAAGCTATATGATTCTATACATAAAAGACACTAGATAAAATGCTCCACCAGATAAAAATTTCAACAACTGATAAACCCTTTTGTCAGTGTAGCAGCAGGATGCAAATTAACATGCAAAAATCAGTAGCCTTCATATACACAATTGGCAAACATACTGAGGAAAACATCAAGAAAACAGTTCATTCACAATAGCCTCAAAAATATTTCAAATAAATCAAACCTAAGTAAAAGACTTGTACAGTGAAAACTTTAAGACACTGGAAAAAGAAATTAACAAAAATGCCCGATTGACACTGCTTCCTAACATGACACATGAAAAGTTCTTGAACTTGAGCAGAAAACGGTAAAAACAGCATGTACAACATTGTTCCACACAATAAAGGAAGATATGTGCTTTACCTGTGAGAAATACATACAGAAAACTGTCTTAGTTATTATTCTATTGCAGTGAAGGTTTTTATAAGAAAGCATTTAACTGAGGTCTGGCTTACAGTTTCATAGATCAAAATGGAAGGGGCAATGTTAGCAGTAAGATGGGCATGGAGCCAGAGCAGTAGTGAGAGTTTACATCATATTGATAAAATAGAAACAGAGAAAGAGACTGTGCCTGGTGGAATCTTGAAACCTCAAAGCCTAGCCCCAGGGGACAGGTCCTCCAAAAAGCCCACACCTCCTAATCCTTTCTAAATAATTCATTATCTAGAGAGCCTATGAGCCTATGGGGGCCAATCTCATTCAAAGTAAACAAGCACCATTAGTAAAATAGCAAACTTTGTCAAGGTTCCAGCCCTCCTAAACACTCTGAGCATCCTCTGATCAGGATGCTGTAATAAAGCTGAGCATTATATGTTTATAATCCAAACATCCCATTAACTGAAGCAGAAAGACTGGGAGTTCAAGGATAGTGTGGAATACATAGTGAGGGGCTTCTTTAAAAATACAATGCCAGTGCCACGTAATGGTGCTTGCCTTGCTGTCAAACTGGACAACTGGAGTCTAGTTCCTGTGTTGTGCATAGTGGAAGGAGAAAGCCAAGTCCTATAAGTTGTTCTATGAGTCCCACTTGCCCAATATAGCACACACACACACACACACACACACACACACACACACACACACACAAACACTTGCAAATAAATACATGTATAAAAGAATAAAGCAAAGCACAAACATTGTAACAAACAACAAATACTTTCAGGAACAAAAATCTGCATTACTTACTTATTGCTGCATATCATTACCAGAATTTAGCAAATTAAAACAACCCATCTATTATGTCAAAATCACTGCAGGTCAACTCCCTGAGCACATTTAGCTGGGATGTTTGCTGTGGTATTAGACAGCTGTAATGAAGGCTAACCAAAGCATAATTATGGAAGTATCCACTTCCAAGGCCATGTGGTTGTTGACAATACTCATCATTTTGCTGGATGCTAGACAGATGGCATCAATTTCTTGCCAGCTACTGGTCAAAGGCTGCTGTCAATTTCTTGCCACTTGAGTCTTCCTCAAATGGGCCCTTTCTTCCTCACAGTCCACAATGAAGAATGTCTTCTTGCAAGATCAATGTTATTGTCTTCTCTAACACAACAATGTATATTTGTTTCTTTTATTACATTTATTCATTCATTTATTGTGTGCATACATGGTGGGTATGTGCATGGGATTGTTCATATGTAGAGGTCATAGAACAATGCATGGAAGTCTTAGGAAATGAACTTTGGTCATTGGGCTTAGCAGCAAATTCCTTTGGCCATTGAGCCATCTCACTGTTCCAATAATGTATAGCTAATCACATACATCTTTTCATCTTTAGAAAATTCTAATGGTTAATACTATTACTCACTTCACATATGCTTAGGGAAAAGGCACCAAAATATGGATGCAAGAATGAAGAGAACACTCTAGAGTGTCTACCACAAGTTGGCATTTGGGTATTAAAATATCCTGTGTGGGAAAGTAGAAGAACTGGCTTATGAAGAGCTGAGAGTCAGTAATTTTGCCATTTATCAAGCAGTTATAATAAGCCAAGCTCATGCCAGGTTCATTATCACTAGACTCCACAAGTATTCTTTTATATACTCTCTACTTTCTTACACATATCGGTACTGGAATTCCTATTAAAGACAACAGTGAGTTCCAAAGGCATGAAAACTAATTCTAATCTAAAATAAAAATGCACAGCAAAGGTTAGGCTTCCCTCACCAAATCTACATCAAGCATGTGATACTAATAGATGAAATATAACAAATAATTTTTAAAAGATTCCCCCAAACCCAAACCTATATCATAAATATTCACTATAAATAAAAGAGAAATCAAACATTTCCAAAACTTCACTTCTGGAACTGCATTTCAGCATGCTCCTTTGACACAAAGCTCCAGTAAAAATTAATAATAATGATAATAATAATAATGTAAAGGTTCTGGAAATGGTCTCAAGAGCAAACAGCTAATAAGTAAACATCTACAAAAGAGAAGCCATGAATTAAGACACCAACTTCCATTCCCTCACCCATTTGAGCACATGGAAACTCTACTACACAGGTACTACATCCAATCCCACAGGGTTCTCTCTTCCCCAGCTCCAATGGGAAGATTTGCTTCATAGAAAGAATAGGACTTCAGCGTTTCTCACCCTTCCCCAGACTGACCTCTGCTAACACAGTCTACAAAAAGTGATTCTGGAGGTAGGGATGCCATTTTTTGGTCCAGTCTCCATTTATGCAATGGAATCTGTGGTTGGAATATATTAAAAATTGTGGGCCCTGATTACCTTATCTTAGTTCAAGAGTCAGATCTGAAATGTAATTTTCTTGTGGAGCCTCATTAACTAATTTTTTATTATATGGTTCATATTTTTAGTATCCAGGAAACTTCTTGCTACTCGAAAATATACCACAGTACTCTTCTGGGAGTATCATTGATTTTAAGGCCTTGAAGTGTTTGGTGTAATATAAATAGTAAAATTCTTTTCTTTATTCAGCAAGGACACAAGTTGTTTATTTTGCTAACCAAATTTTCTCACTCTTGGAATTTCACGGTTATTTCTTGTTACTGTTTGGCAAATGGTTTATTACTAATTAGTATGTATACAATGTTACATTTCCTTTTTAGTGTAGGCTGGGAAGATGACTCAGTGAGTAAAGGCATATTGCATCCACAATCAGAAAACAGAGAAAAATAGTGCTCAGTTTCCTTTCTCTATCTTACACAATCTAGGATGCCCTGCTGAAGGAATGGTCTCACCCATAATTAAAATGAGTCATCCCACATCAAGATAACCCTACACAAGCATGCACAGAGACTTAATTCCAGATGATCCTACTTCTATCACATTAACAACGAACACTAATCATCGTACCTTTGTAATAGTCAGTGTCACTATGGCACTAAGCAGCAAGGCATATCTGACAGGCCAGTAGTACAATATGCAGGGTTCACAACTGTGTGATACTACTGATGACTTCCCCAGGATCCTAGGACCACCTACTTTCGTGTACTATGAAAGTTAGACAGAAGGCAAAACTTCATTTTATTTCCATTTTGATTCCTCTCTATCTTGTAACCAAAGTGTATGTTATCTTCAAGAGTCAGGGTTTGTAATTTTGCAAATATTTATTTTGTTTTTACTTATGTGTTTGTATGTGGACACTTGCATGTAAGTGTGGGTGCCTGTGGAAGCCCAGAAATTGCAATTACAAGTAGTTTTGAGTGTTTAAATGTGGGTGCTAGAACTGATCTTGAGCTCCCTACACCATCTCTCCAGCTCTATACAGACTTATCACTAGCTGTACTTGGAAACCAAGGATGTGGTAGTAACCCAAACTTCCCTAATGAATACTCACAGTAAGATACCCTAACATCAGAAAAATATTTTAAGATTTAATTAATTTTAATTATATATCTATGTCTGCTCGAGGGTGTATGCAGTTGAGTGGCACTTACACAGAGACCAGGAAAGAATGTTTGATCACTGGAAGCTAGAGATATCTAAGGCCACCTGACATTACTGTTAGGAGTCAGACCTGTCTTCTGCAAAACAGGTATGCAATGGTGACTGCAGAGCCATCTCCTCAGCCCCTTGGGAAAATTGCTAAGTGGAATTTTCCCTTTCCCTTCTGTATTCTCTAACTGAAGGTGCATACGTGACTAAAATGTGTCAGATATAGATAGCATGTACTAAATTTGATGGTATAAAACTTGAAATCTGGGTTATTGATGATTTCAGAATCAGAAAATTAGGTCTGAGTTGTCTATGTTTATGAAACTTATATTCTGTTTAAACCAAGCTTATTTAGAGCATTCTATCACTAAGTGCCAAATCTTAACACTGTAACATGATGGAAGAATAAAACTGCAGAGGAGAGCTGGAGGTTACACAGTGCCCCTGAAAATGAACAAATAAAAATGACTTAATAAGAATAAAGATGAACTGAACTTCAGTCTTTCTGCTTCCCAGCTGTAGATGTATACTGACCAGTATCTTAGGCTCCAGCTAACATGTCTTCCTGGCCATAATGAAACATACCCTCAAACAATGAACCAAAATCAACAGTTCTTTTCTGAAGTTGTTTTTGTCAGGTATTTTTTCATCATAACTGTGAGAAAAGTAACTAATACTGTTTCTGTCTAGCATTAATTTGGAAAGCATTTTGGCCATTGTTACTTCAAATAGTCCTTCTGTTTCTGTCTTTAGAGATGTCCCCATTAGACTCTCAGCCTTCCTAATGCTGAGACTCCTTAATACAGCTCTTCATTTTGTGGTAAGCCACCCTCCCCACTATACAATTATTTTATTTCTAGTTTATAACTGTAATCTTGATACTGTTATGAATTATAAATAGCTGATATTCAGGACAGCTGATACACAACCCCCAAAGGAGAGAAGAGCTATAAGTTAAGAACCACTGATTTAGAAGGAGGTTTGGAAATTGTCCCATAGTTCTTAGTCACTGTCTGGAACTGGTGTTTCCGGGTCCTTGATTTTTTGTTTAAAGACTTTCAGAAGCACAACAAAAACAAAAATGTCAACAAATATTATTTAGAAGCAGTGAAAGGCACAATGTAAATATGCTAAAGGTATAGAGTGCCCTGAATAAGCACTTATCTCAAGAGCATCAGGATACTTACCAAAACTTCCTTCTGTTTAGGTAATTAATCTGATCTTCATTTAATTTTGGTAGGTGGTACCTGTCCAGAAAGCTGTCCATTTCTTCTAGGTTTTCCATTTTTGTGGAATACAGATTTTCAAAATATGATCTGATAATTCTCTGTATTTCCTGGGGGTCTGTTGTTATGTCCCTCTTTTCATTTCTGATTTTGTTGATTTGAACACTCTCTCTCTGTTTTTTGATTACTTTGGCTAAGGGCTTATCTATCTTGTTAACTTTTTCAAAGAACCAACTCTTAGATTCGTTGATTCTTTGTATTGTTCTTTTTGTTTCAATTGTGTTGATTACAGCTCTAAGTTTGATTATTTCCTGCCGTCTACTCCTTCTAGGTGAATTCACTTCTAATTGTTCTAAGGCTTTCAGCTGCGCTGCTAGGTCTCTAGTGTGGGATTTCTCTAGGTTTTTCATATAGTCATCTAGCACTATGAATTTTCCTCTTAAAACTGCTTTCATTGTGTCCCACAAGTTTGGATACGTTGTGGATTCATTTTAATTAAATTCTGGGAAGACTTTGATTTCTTTTTTAATTTCTTCCTTGACCCAGAGATGGATCAGCTGAGTGATGTTTAGTTTTGATGAGTTAGTAGTAAGCTTTCTTTGAATATTGATGTTGTTGAACTTTAACTTTAGGACTTGGTGGTCTGATATGCCGATATGTTACAAGGAATTATTTCCATTTTTTCGTATCTGTTGATATTTGCTTATGACCAATTATGTGGTCAATTTTAGAGAAAGTTCCATGAGGAGCTGAGAATTATGTATATTCCTTTACATTTGGGTGGAAGCTTCTGTAGATACCTATTAAATTCATTTGCATCATAACCTCTTTTAGATTCCTTATTTCTCTGTTGAGTCTCTGTCTGGCTGACCTATCCAGAGTTGAAAGTGGGGTATTGAAGTCTCCCACTATTAGGGTGTAAGAATTGATGTGGGATTTGAGCTTTAGCATTGTTTCTTTTACATACGTAGGTGCTCTTATATTAGGGGCATAAATATTCAGGACTGAAATTTCCTCTTGACCAATTTTTCCTGTGATGAATAAGTAGTGACCATCTTGGTCCCTTTTAATTGCTTTTAGCTAAAAGTCTACTTTGTTAGATATTAGGATTGCAACTCCCGCTTGTTTCTTAGGACCATTTGACTGGAAAATCTTTTCCCAACTCTATACTCTAAGCCTGTGTCTGTCTTTGCGGTTGAGGTGTGTTTCCTGTAGGCAACAGAAGGATGGTTTCTGTTGTTGTATCCATCTTGTTAGTGTGTGACATTTTATAGGAGAGTTGAGTCCATTGATATTAACGGAAATTAGTGACCACTGATTGATATTTCCTGCCATTTTTGGTGATAACATGTTTGTATTTCCTTTCTCTGGAGTATTCTTCTGTGGAATTATTGATTGTTTGTGGTTTCATGGGTGTATCTGGGATCCCTAGGTTGGAGTTTTCCCTCTAATACTCTCTGTAGCACTGGATAAGTAGATAGATATTGTTTCAGTTTGACTTTGTCATGAAATATCTTGTTTACTACATCTATGGTGATTGATAATTTTGCAGGGTGAAGCTGTCATTAAAAACCTCCCCAAAAACAAAAGGCCTGGTCCAGATGGTTTCACTTCCGAATTCTACAAGACATTCAAAGAAGAATTACTACCTTTACTCCTCAAATTATATCACACAGTATAAACTGAAGGAATATTGCCAAATTCCTTCTGTGAGGCCACAATTCTCCTAATACCCAAGCCACTCAAAGACACAACAAAGAAGGAGAATTACAGACAAATTTCCCTCATGAATATTGTTGTGAAAATTCTCAACAAAATTTTGGCAACCTGTATACAACAATGTATAAAAAATATTATCCACCATGACCAAGTAGGCTTCATCCCAGAAATGCATTGCTGGTTTAACATATGAAAAACTGTAAACGTTATCCATCATATAAACAAATTAAAGGAACAAAACCACATGATCATATCCTTAGATGCTGAAAAAAGCCTTTGACAAAATCCAACACTCCTTTATGATTAAAGCCCTGGAGAGATCAGGAATACAGAGAGAATACCTAAATATAATAAAGGCGATTTACAAGAAGCTGACAGCCAGTATCAAACTTAATGGAGAAAAACTCAAAGCAATCCCACTAAAGTCAGGAACTATACAAGGATGTCCTCTCTCCCCTTATCTATTCAATATAGTTTACAAAGTTTTAGCTAAAGCAATAAGAGAACGAAAGGAGATTAAGGGGATACAAATTGGAAAAGAAGAAGTGAAGCTATCTCTATTTGCAGATGATATGATTGTATACATAATGAGCCACAAAATTCTTCTAAGGAACTGCTATGGCTAATAAACACCTTCAACAATATAGCAGGATACAAGATTAACTCAGAGAAATCAGTAGCCCTTCCATACACTAAAGATAGAAGAGCTGAAAAAGAAATAAGGGACACATTACCCTTTATAATAGCTGCAAATAGTATTAAATACCTTGGAGTAACTATAACCAAAGAAGTAACAGACCTATTTGACAAAAATTTTAAATCACTGAAGAAAGAAACTGAAGAGGATATCAGAAAATGGAAAGCTCTCCCATGTTCCTGGATTGGTAGGATCAACATAGTAAAAATGGCAATTCTACCAAAGGCAATCAATTCAAAACAGATTCTACCAAAACAGATTCAATGCACTGCCTATCAAAATTCCAACACAATATTTTTTAGACCTTGAAAGAACAAAACTCAATTTCATTTGGAATAATAGGAAAGCCAGGATTGCCAAAACAATTTTACTTAACAAAACAACCTGAGGAGGTATCACCATCCCTGACTTCAAGTTATAATATAGAGCTACAGTAATAAAAACAGCCTGGTACTGGCATAAAAACAGACTTATGGACCAATGGAATAGAATTGAGGATCCAGACATTAACCCAAAAACCTATGAACACCTGATCTTTGACAAAGAAGCCCAAAATATTCAATGGAAAAAAGATAGTATACTTAACAAATGGTGTTGGCATAGCTGGATGGAAGTGTGTAGAAAAATGCAAATAGATCCGAGCCTGTCACCCTGCACAAAACTCAAATCCAAGTGGATCAAAGACCTCAATATAAACCCAGCCACTTTAAACTTGATAGAAAAGAAGGTGGGAAAAACACTTCGACCGATTGGTACAGGTGACCACTTCCTAAATATAACACTAGTGGCACAGACACTAAGACCAACAATCAATATGTGGGACCTCCTGAAGCTAAGAAGCTTCTGTAAAGCCAAGGACACTGTCAATATTACAAAATGACAGCCTACAGAATGAAAAGATTTTCACCAACCCTACAAGTGATAGAGAACTGATCTCTAAGATATATAAAGAACTCAAGAATCTAGAGCCCAAAACCTTGAATAACCCAATCAAAAAATGGGGTTCAGATTTAAAAAGGGACTTCTCAGCAGAAGAATTACGAATGGCTGAAAGGCACCTGAAAAAGTGCTCATCATCTTTAGCCATCAGAGAAATGCAAATCAAAACAACTTTGAGATACCACCTGACACCTGTCAGATTGGCTAAGATAAAAGACACAGAGGACAGCCTTGCTGGAGAGGATGCAGAGCAAGGGGAACACTCCTCCATTGTTGGTGGGAGAGTAAGCTTGTTCAACCACTTTGGAAAGCAGTATGGCGGTTTCTCAGAAAATTGAGAATCAATCTCCCCAAGGACCCAGCAATACCACTTCTGGGTGTATATCCTAAAGATGCACAGTCATACTCCAAAGGCATTAGCTCAATGATGTTCATAGCAGCATTATTTGTAATAGCAAGAACCTGGAAACAACCTAGATGTCCCTCAACTGAAGAATGGATTAACAAACTGTGGTACGTCTACACAATGGAATACTACACAGCAGTAAGAAAAAATGATATCCTAAAATTTGCAGGCAAATGGATGGACTTGGAGAATATCCTCCTGAGCGAGGTATCACAAACTCAGAAAGATAAGCAGGGGATGTGCTCACTCATTAATAGTCTCTAAACAAACAAACAAGAAAAAAGCCAAGCATGCCCAAGCTGCAGACCACAACCACTGAACAGCTTGGGAACAGAAACACCCTGGACTGACTCCTCGGATCCCACTCCACCTAGAGGAACACCTGACTCACTCTTGAGGGAGGGGGGAGAAAATTGGATTTGCCAGGAGTGGAGACTGAACTAAGCAATATTGGGTCAGTGGGACCATGGGACTGTCTGCTGCCTGCCTAGGGATGGGATGGGGAGTCGTGGAGAAGAAAAAATGACCTGATGTGGCAGGAGGGGGAAGGGACCTTGAATAAGGATACACAAGGATAGAAAGTGTGGCTTCTTCGTTAATAATAATAATAATAATAATAATAATAATAATAAAAGCTTCCTTCTGTGGGTGCAAGTGGAAGAAGAACTGTTGCTAGGGGACAAACCATGATTGGTTTTCTGTTTGAATCTTATGTAAGCTTCATTCACCATGCATGTCTTTTCTTATGCTGCATCTGATTGTAATTCTGTGCATACCAAATCATGCATAAAAAGATGATAAATAGAAGGCTGCACTCACAGCCAGTCTAGACTAGACCAACCCATTTTCTTAGTTTCAGCTTATTTATTATGTGTGGTCAAGAGGAAAAGGTTAGGAAGGGTTGTTGGTGAGCACTGGAATAACCAGTACAGTTTGGAGAGATGTGTTTATGTAGCTCATTGTATATGGGGGTTCCAGGTTGTTCAATAATTTGTTGGGGAAGGAGTGTGTATTCAGCTCAAACCAAGAGGTATCCCAGAGTGTCTGGTTATCACTAAAATATCATCACTCACTTTATTTTTAATTCTGGGTGGCATCATTTATAGATTGAGGTCTTGTACTGGATAGAAATGATCTGAGCACTTGAATTCATCTGCTTCTTAACTGTGGATGCAATGTGACCACTGTTTCAAGTTTTTGTCTCTATGCTTTACGTGCTATGATGAGCTGTAGTCTTGAATCTCTAATAAACCTCTTTTTTCTTAAGTTGCTTTTGTTACAATAGTTTATAACAGAATGATAGAAGTAAATAATTCAAGAACCGAAGGTAGAATATTGTTTTACAATATTTGTTTTACAAAGCCATTTCTGCCTAGCGTTGAGTAGAATAGAATAATCTATTCTTTCCCAAGAGTAACAGTGTCTCTTTGGATTCTGTCAAGAAGCATCTGTGAGGGTCTGGAGAGATGGCTCAGAGGTTAAGAGCACCGGCTTTTCTTCAGAAGACCTGAGTTCAATTTCCAGCAATCACATAGTGGCTCACAACCATCTGTAAAGAGATCTGATGTCCTCATCTGGCATGCAGGCATACATGAAGACAGAACACTGAGTACATAATAAATAAACATTTTTTCAAAAGTAGCATCTGTGAAACTTTTCTGCCCAGTGGTCCACAATCAGACGGATTCTTTGTATGACCATAGTTAAATGAGTGTCTTCCTTCACTGATCTTGGTGGCAACTGTTGGCAGAGGACAATTTGTAATTGAGATTGTTGGATTCTGAAAGAAATAAATTCAATAAGCTTATTGAGAAAGAGGAAATAAAGGTATGCAAGAGAATCAAGGAGAGAGTAAGTACCATCAAAAAAAGGAATGTCAAAAACATAAAAACATTTTTTTTCTAGAAAGAAAAAGCATAGCCAGTGGTGGGATTCAGGCATTATTGAGGGAGACCTAAAGGCATAGCTTTGGGGGGTCTCAAGACCTTAAATGGTGTATGACCAGCCCCTAAATAATTCTGCAATACTAATCTCTTTTTGTACCATTAAGAAATCTAACTCTTTCGGGTTTGGAGACCAACTACTTATAGTAAATCTATTTGGCTTTCAAGGGTGATGATACTCTATGGTGTCAGTGTGGCCTTTTTATATGTTCAGGTCATTTGAAAGAGAAGTGACAAGTTTACCCACAACTATATTTACTACGTTCTTATGAGCAGAATTATTAGTTATACAACTCATTTTATTCTTGACAGTGGACATGAGGGAAACCTGGACTTCAAGAACTGTCTGGGTAGTTATTGGTTCCCAGGTGGGAAAATAAAGTATGGGTTGGGTCATTCCTTGGTAAGCTTTGAAGACTTGGATTGTTTCTTTAGTCAGCATGTGTTTGATTTCATATATAATTTAAAAATTATAAGATTCGACTGGGAAGATGGATCACTGCATAAATTCTTGCTATGTAAATGTAAAGACCCAAGTTTGAACCTCCAAAACTTATGTAAAACCTAACAGGGTGCATCTCTAATCCTAGCACTCCCATAGGGAGACAAGAAGTTGGGGCTGGAAAATACTCAAAGAGTTTGTGAAGCAGCTAGACTGGGATAGGTGGTGGAAGGAAAAAAAGAAAAGGCCCTGTGTCAAACAAGATAGCAGGGAAGGATCAATGCCCAGGGTTGTACACCATGGCATGTGCACACCTACATTCACACATCATATGTGCATACACATATATATTTGTTTCTGTGAGATAAAGACTAACTACCAAATAGAGTAGCTCAGGCCTTTAATCTTAATCTGGATAATATACAGTTTGGAGAAGAAGGTATTTAAGGCAAACGAACACCAGGAGCAAGGCTGAAGAAGCTGAAACAGCTGGGTGAGATTTGACTGTGGTGTTTCTCTCTTTGATATTCTAGCCTTTCCCCAATATCTAGCTCTGAGTTTCTTTTAATATAACCAGAATTCATGCTACAAAGTAGAACTGTTGTGAACAGCGTTAGTGAGGAACATCACAGAGAGGAGCTCTTGCTTTTTGAATTAGGAATTTATGATGAGGATATATGTCTAGGCAATAGATGATTACAAAGAAACATGGACAGAGGACAATGAGAAGATTATGGGGCTTAGGGAAGATATTTTGAGAGCTGAAATATTAAATTTGCTAGTAATTCTTACATACTGGATCAACATTGGTTTAAGGTTCTTTAGAGCCTTGTAGAATTTGAAAAGGAATCTGTTTCTGTGTGACATTTAGTAGTCAGTTCTGAGAGGGGCATATAAACCATTTAAAAAAAAAAGAGTTAAATGGGCCCTGAAAAACTCAAATCCTTTATATGTATTATATTGACTCTTAAAATAAAACTTAATTTCTTTTTTCAAAAAAAAAATGACCTAAAGAATTAAAGGGAGCAAATGAGAGAAACAAGCAATTTTTCCTAACAAAATTATAAATAAAATTTAGGTTGAGGGTGTCTTGTAGAGTAAATAGTAATAGCAAAACCATGATTAATGGAAGGACATAATATCAGCCTCATTTGTACCTTGACTAAAACCAAGATTATTATTGTTATCACATAAAAGTCTACTAAAGAAAATCGCAAATATCTTACCTAGATACACAAAGATTTAAGAAATGTAAAATGTGAGACTTAGGAATCATTTTAGAGGAGTTTTGAGCTTAGTTACTGTAGGGGTTAGGAGTTTGCAACACCAAGTTCTCAGCACAAAGGAGATTTATTAAGTGTAGGGGAGACACTGGCTCTAGATTGAACAAAGGCAGGAGCAGATGTCTTTGTACAATTTGTTTTTAAGGGGAAGCCTGTGCTAGGATGAGTTGTAAGTCCTGATTGGACAGGTAGCCAGTGCAGTCAGATAATGATTGCTGGACATTGTTGTTTGTTTCAGAAATGAATCAGTGGCCAAATAAGGGAACAGACGTTGGGGGCTAGCTCTAGAAATGTAATCTAACAGTTTAGCAAGGGAGGGAGAAGGAGAAAGGGCAAAACCTGCCAGTGCCGTGTGTGAAATGTTTGGGCCTGTTAGAGAGCCCTTCAGATCCTCAGCTGAAACAATCATCACTCAGATTTCTGAAATCATACGGATATTTTCTCAGATAAGGTCAGAATCAGACTGAGTTGAGAATTATAATTCTAAGACAGAAGCATGTGACTAAAGGGAGTTTTTGATGTTTTTATTTTTTCTTTTTCAATTGATAAAATCTCCTGGTTTTAGTTTTTATTCCTCTATTTTTTTTCCTTTTTTATATTTTTTCCTTCATTTTGAAAATACTCTGTAACCAATTCTGTATTTTCAGTTACCATGTTCAAAAGTCAAAGATGGCTCAGTAGGTAAAGGTGCTGGCCATACCAAGCCTGATGGCCTGAATTCAATTCTGGAACCCACATGGTGAAACAAGAGAACTGATTTGTATAAGTCATTTTTTAACCTCCATGTGAGCCTGAGGGCACACGTGCACACATGCACACACTTAAATGTAAGAGTATATGCCACTGTTAAGTAGAGATGACTCGTGTATTTTATTTGCTTAATATTTTCATAGGATACTGTGGTGATTTGAAAGAAAATGGCCCCCAAAGGAAGTGCCTCTATTAGGAGATATGGCCTTGTTGGAGGAAGTGTGTCACTGTGGGGGTCTGCTATACTCAAGCTACAACCAGAGAGAGTGACCTGTTGCCTGCACAAGATGCAGAACTTTCAGCTACCTCTCCATCATCATGTCTACCTGCATGCCCTCATGTCCCACCATTATAATAAACTGAGCCTCTGAACTATAAGCAAGCCATCCAAATGAAATATTTCTCTTTATATTGCCATAGTCATGATGTCTCTTCACAGTGATAGAAACCCTAAGACAGATACCCAGTACTTATTTTACAAGAAAGTAATGGATGTTTCTTTAAAGAGAATAAAAATTATATTAAAAATGAAAATGGCAGATGGGTTTTCAGCAGATCCTCCAACCCCTGAAGGTAAGATGGACATGGGCTCTATCATTATGATTGTACTACTTTGTCTCCCCATGGGAAAGGTTCTAAACCCCCGTAAGCCAAGTTTGTGGGTGTAAAAATTTAAAAAGACTAAAACCAGGGAGCTCAGTGCCAATCTATTCATTGAGACCCAACCCATTTTCCAGGCAGATTTCTGCAAAATATTGCATCCAGAGGCTACTGGTGGATGGTTCACTGGCTGCTGGGAAGGAGCATGCTTTGGGGCTCTGTGTCCAGTGGTGAAGAAAATGAGCTCAGATCCATTCAGTACTATATCTTCCCAGCTGGTACCACCAACCCCAAGATGCCAGAAGCTAAGCAAATACCATTGTTCTTGATGAGGTTACAAAACCAAGTCCTCCTGGGGGCACACTGATTCTTTCATAGTCCTAAAAAGGAAACCATCATCACCTACATCATCATCATCATGGGCAATGCCCATATTTATAAGGTTAGGGCAGAAAGTGGGGGGAGAAAAGGAGAAAGAGAGGGAGGAAAAGAGGGAGAGATAGAGAGAGAAAGGGAGAGAGAGAAAAAAATGAACAGCAGTAAAACTGGGTTATACCTAGATGGTTTAGATCCAGGCAGTAAATTTAATATTCAAAGGAAACCTACAACTAAGGTTATCATCAGTCTAAACTGATACATCTTGGTACACTCGAATATGAGCCCCTAACATAGCAGGTCTTAATAGTCCAAGTTTCCCAGAAATTTCTTTGGTAATCTCAAAGATAAAGGTCAAAGAGGCAGCAGGATCCAGCCCCTCAGTGTTTAGAATGCTAGAAAGACTATCCTTTCCTTAGCCATTTCCAGCTAAATGTAGGTCAGGAATGTTGGTTATACCTGGAACCCACACCCACCCCATATTATGTAGAAATTGGAACAAATCTAACAAGCTCAACTTCCTACCCGAACAGTTATAATGAAACCAACCTAAGCTTACCCTGGGGGACCTCTAAAAGAAGGATATCTGTTTAATGACACCAAGACACCCCCTACAGAGTTTCACCCATGCAAATTCTTTTTTTTCCTTTTTTTCTTCTTTATTTATTTTGTATTTATCAAAAAACAGTAAAATGAATTTAAAATGCTGAAAAGTTAACAATAACTATAAAGAAGATAAAAATCATAAGCATGACTTATCAAGGGTGATAATGCAAATAAGATTGCTACACATATATTTACTTTGTGTTCAGCTTTCCCTCTGAATTTTTTTCCATCCCTGTATATCCTTATTCAAGGTCCCTTCCCCCTCCCACCACATCTGATCATTTTTCTTCTCTGCAACTCCCCATCCCCTCCCTGGGCAGGGAGCAGACAGTCCTATGGTCCCACTGACCCAATAATGCTTGGATCAGTCTCCACTCCTGGCCAAATCCAGTTTTGTCCCCCCTCCCTCAAGAGTGAGTCAGGTGTTCCTCTAGGGGGAGTGGGATCCGAGGAGTCAGTCCAGGGTGTTTCTGTTCCCAAGCTGTTCAGTGGTTGTGGTCTGCAGCTTGGGCATGCTTGGCTTTTTTCTTGTTTGTTTGTTTAGAGACCATTAATGAGTGAGTACATCCCCTGCTTATCTTTCTGAGTTTGTGATACCTCACTCAGGAGGATATTCTCCAAGTCCATCCATTTGCCTGCAAATTTTAGGATATCATTTTTTCTTACTGCTAAGTAGTACTCCATTGTGTAGATGTACCACAGTTTGTTAATCCATTCTTCAGTTGAGGGGCATCTAGATTGTTTCCAGGTTCTTGCTATTACAAATAATGCTGCTATGAACATAATTGGGCTAATGCCTTTGGAGTATGACTGTGCATCTTTAGGGTATATACCCAGAAGTGGTATTGCTGTGTCCTTGGGGAGATTGATTCTCAATTTTCTGAGAAATAGCTATATTGCATTCCAAAGTGGCTGAACAAGCTTACACTCCCACCAACAATGGAGGAGTGTTCCCCTTGCTCTGCATCCTCTCCAACATAGGCTATCATCTGTGCCTTTTATCTTAGCCAATCTAACAGGTGTCAGGTAGTATCTCAAAGTTGTTTTGATTTGCATTTCTCTGATGGCTAAAGATGAAGAGCACTTTTTCAGGTGCCTTTCAGCCATTTGTAGTTCCTCTGCTGAGAATTCCCTTTTTAGATTTGTATCCCATTCCATGCAAATTCTTATAGCCATATACAGCAGGTTCATTGTAGAAATGTCAACTAAATGATTTCTAGGCCCTAGACTGGCTTCCTCACAATAACGGTTTAACCAAATGTGCATCTTCGGAATTGTTTGCACTAGAGAAGAACCCACTCTTTTGCAACTTGTGTATGTCATACTACAAGTGTTCGTCCATAATGGAAAAGGGGAAGGTCCACCTAAATAGATTCTGGGCTTCCCCATTGAAGCAACTGTTCCCTTTTATAACAGGGTTAGGGTTAGGGTTAGAGCCTAACAGGGCCATTTTTTTCTCAAAGGCCAGTTCTGCCCCATATCACTATGCTATGTTGACTCACATCTAGCTTCAGCTAGATAGACCTTCAGGAATTATGCCCAGTCTGGTAGCCAATCAGGGTCATACCTGGTTATAAGCAGTAATTGTTTTAGCTATTTTCAGTCAAACAGAGCCCAGACACATCAAATAGACCCCTGACACTACAATCACAGTTGCTGACAGATGTCATGAGCCAATCATAAATTGATTCCTGTACCAGTAAGAGTCTATACCCAATTACTTCAAAGTACATTTAACCACAGCTGGAATTCTTCTAACTCTGCTTAAAAGGAATCTGCAAGCTTGCTCAGGGTCAACATTATGCCAATTTGTCAGATGGTTTGACCCCAAGCATGCTAAAATTTTTATTAAATGTTCTTGCTGATTATACACGTGACTGGTAGTCTTTTATGGGATTTCTTGCAGACTTTGATATCCATGTGCAGGGAGACATCTCCATTGGCATTCCCTTGTTTGTGGGGGCAAGAATCATAGGCTCCACTGTTGTTGAAACTTCAGCCATAGTTATGGGAGATAAAGACTTTTTAAAAACTGAATGTGCTAGGTAGATATAGACCTAAGCCATCTAGAAAATTTTGCTTCTCATTTGCAAGTCCAAGTAGACTCCTTATAAGAGGTTGTTCTCCAGAATTACAGAAAATTATACCTCCTCTTTATGAGACAAAGAGGTCTCTGCATGGCAGTGGGAGTAACCCATTTCTTCCCTACCAATCAGTCAGGCAGAGAAGGTTAGCCATGGTCAGAAATAACCATCAGGACAGAGAAATAAGATGTCAAGAATCCAACAACTGGTGCCAGTTTTTGCTCTCTTGCCCCACCCCCACCCAAGTTAACTACTCTACTTTGAGCCATGGCTGGACCACTAATCCTTTGTCTCCTAGCTCTCACTATAGGGCTGCTTGCTCAACTGCCGACTTAGCTATTTAAAACAGAAAATGAATTCTGTTAAATTACTAGTGCTAATGAGATGATATTATGCTATGCCCATGATTTAACTCATGCCCATAGAATTAGTGTGACATGTAACAGTGTCCCGCGCCCTGTCTTCGCCCACGAAGAAGAACGCAGTACGCAGTTTGGATCCTTCTGCAGCAAGTTTATTAGAGCTCTAGAAAATGGGAAGACTCCGACCCCTTGCCAGGAGCCGGCTTTTATACTTTCAAGCCCTCGCCTCTTACGTGTCCCCTTTTGGTTGGTTGCGGACTCTCGCCTGATATGACGCAGGGTCAGAGGGCTTGGCTCACAGAGTGGAAATTTACCGGGGGACATGCGCAGATATGTTGTTTATCACCTCGGCCGCACCTTGGTACCGGAAACCGGCGCCATCTTGCCTGCTTGACCGGGCTCCCGGCTCCTTACATAACAGGCCTTCAGACCTTAGCATAACATAATGGCAATACCATTCAGGCCTTGGAACCCAGCACTTGGGCAGCAGCACCCGCTAAAACAAGAACAAAAACCTAATTCACCAAAGTCAGAAGTTCTGGGAAAGTCTTTGAATATTCACTTCTATAGTTCCATTTTTGGCTAACTGTTCTTGCTACCTGGAGTATATTAATATATGGTGTAGTTAAAAGCCCATCCTTAGAAAGGCACAGGGCTACACTACGGTCCTGAACACCCAATGTGACTACCAGCCAGCTAATAAAGACTCTCTATTTGATTGACCCATGTCTCTGTGTTGTTTTGTTTTTTGTTTGTTTGTTTGTTTTTTGTTTTTTCTGGTGGATAACACACAATACAGTGTGAAGAAAGAATGGAATACTTTATGGAAATATTTAACAGAGTTTTATATAGTGGGACTCAGGCATTATTTAGGGAATCTTTAGCAGCTCCTGAGAATCAGGACCCAGATGAGGTGTGGCCAGAATCAATTGAGACTGAGGAATAATGAATTCCCTTCCTGTTTGTTTCTGCTTTCTTGAGGAGCAGATCCAACCATCTCTCATGGGACTTTTCACTCTCCAAAAATTGTTCTAAGGTTCAATTTGTATAACTGAGTGCTTATATAACCTCTTAATAAATATTAATCCTTTATATGATATATTGCAAGTGAATATTTCTGTAATATCTGGTGTCCATGTGGTTTAGTTTTCCTAGCCCCTGAGCTGAGGAGGTTGTGTGACTGGTAGTGCTTCCTAATTCCCCCCCCCCGCCCCACTCAGAGGCTCCATCTAGGAGTCATACTACCCAGCCTCCTTCAGCAAGCTGTTTAGGAGATGCGCAGATTACTCTAGCTTCCCCAGAACAGGCTACCATTTTCTAACACACATGCCCCTGTGGCATATGGCCTATGGGCTATGCACAGGTTAGCACCACCCTGTTGTACAAACTGGTCTAGGACTCAGGTTCCAATTGCTTGTGGCCACCTGATTGTAGAGCAGCCTTTTTCCCATATCCAGCGACTTCATCTGAGAGCCTTGGGGCCTTTGGTCCTTTAGCTAGGCCAACTACCGGGACACCATCCCTGAGAAGGAGCTGAGCCATACGCGCTTGAAGCTGTGAGCCTGCCAGGGATTATTGTTAAATGGCAGATACCACTGACCTTTTAGCACAAGTTTTTGTTATATCACTCTAACTTTATTAGAAATTGCTTTTGTAGTAGATATTTGGTTTGGTTTGTCATGCAGCCATATTGCAGAAACCTGCCTGGCCCTGCCTACTCCACTGTGCTCCAAAAATTAGACATTGACTGCGACACCTGCTGGTTGAACATTGCCATTACATCTGATTAAGGTAATTGAATACATAGCATTTCTCTTTCTACAATGTTTGATAATTTATCTTAAGACTTTATGACTTTCTTTACAGCTATAATTGAGAATTTTTTGCATGACTATTTCTGACAGTTTCAGTCCCTCAGTTCTGTTACTTCTTGGCTTGATTCTATGTTTTATATTTAGAAAACAACAGCCTGATACCCATTCTAAATGTTAGACAATTAGCATAATGGAAGATTTGAAATCTAGGAATGAGCAATTGCTATGTAAGGTGTGTGACATGCAAACTACAATTAATAAATTAGCAGACAAAGTTACTTTCCTGGAAATTGGTTACTACAAACTATCAGATAGGATTTCTTCCTCAAATGTGAATTTTAAGAATGAAAAAGAGAAATGCAGACTTTACATTAATGATGAGAATAAAAAATTTATTAATAATATTAATGATGAGAATAAAAAAATTGTTTATTCTATGAGATTATTAGAAAAATTGTCTATCTAAGACAATTGGACCTTAGAAAAAATGGTCTCCAAGCTTCAGAAATGGGAGGACCATGTTGCAATACTGGAGAAGGATTTTAGGACCCTATCTACCCAGAACAATTCTGGACCTCCTCCTATGAGATATTATAGTTATGAAGATGCTCTGCCTAAGGTGCTGAATATGAAAGAAATACCTCTTTCTCCACTGGTATTGTTTCCAGTTACAGTTCAGACAATGAACATGTATGAGGAGCCCCCAGAATTTGTGGAGTATAATATAAATGATATGAGGAAAGCCATATTACTCCATAGAATCCACTCCACTTATGTCAAACAGATTCTAAATGTATGGTCAACAAAAAGTAGAATAACTCCTAATGATTAGATGCAGCTAACAGCTGCTGTACTGGACTACTGCAACATTTGTAATAAAAAAAATGGCTTAAGGAAGAGACTAGAGCCATAGAAATTAAATGAAAGGTTAGGGACTTTTGCATTTCTCAAGACCAAATCCTTGGTAAAGGCTCGTTTGCTGATATGAAAATTTAGACTACTTACAATGAACATACATTGGTGTTGTGCCACACTGCTGTGTTAAATGCTTGGGAAAAGATTTTGGACTCAGGACAGAAAATGAGTCATATACCAAGGTCAGACAAGGCTTAAAGGAACCTTATACTGACTTTCTGCAGAGGCTAACCCAAGCTATACATAGAGAAGTATTGGATCCAGAAGTTAGAAGCAATTAATACTTTTTGTGGCCTTTGACCATGCTAATCTGGAATGTAAGAGAATGCTTATTCCACTAAAGATCAGATCTGTATCCATACAGGAAGATCAGTATGCAATCAATGCTGAATCTTCCATTGCAATGAAGAGAACTGCATAGGCCAAGCCCTTAGAAATGTTAGGGTAAAAAAATCAAGGCATCATTTGTTTTAATGTTGGTAAATCAGGTCATATAAAAAGAAATTTTATGCAAGGTACTTCTGGGAATAATGCCCATCTTAGGAATGATTCAAACAGAAGGTCATTACCTTCTGGGTTATGCAGGAGATGCAGCAAAGGCTGACATTGGACAAATGAAAGTAGATTCACAAGAGACAAACAAGGTAACCCTTTACCATCAGAAAATGCCTTTTGGGACTTCCTCCCCAAAAGCCTCCAGAAATCAGATCTCAAAACCAAGGAAGGTTCAGTCATATCCAGTCACAGTGGAGCAACAGCCTCCTCAGCATGAGTAGAAAACCCTAAATAGAGGAGCGCCTAAAATAGAGAACTATACAGCATTGGATAATAAAACAACTTTAAGGGAGAAATTGACAGTTCCAAGAGAAAAAAAACATATATTCTGGCAGACTTTCTTTTTTTCTTTATATATATATTTTTAATTATTAATAAAGTCTCATTTTTTATCCATGTATCCCCTTGTTCAAATGCCCTTCCCCTCCCGCCCCTACAAGTCACTCTTCTCCCCATCTCCTTATCTCCTCCCCGGCAAGGACAGTAGGTCCCAAGGTCCCAAGGTGGCTTAGTTCAGCATCCACTGCAGGCAAATCCACTTTCCTCATCCCTATATCAAGACTGGCTCAAGTGTTCCTCTGGAGGGAATGGGCTCCAAAGCTGACAGACTTTCATAAATGAACAAAGACCAAGATTGAAAATACAAATAGATAATATTTATACCGAAGGCTTAGTCAACACAAGAGCCAATGTTTCAATCATAGCCCCACAATTATGATATCCAAAATAGCCTCTAAAGGAGGTAAATGTTCAATTTCTAGGTATTGGGACTATATCTCAGGTGAAACAGAGTGTAAGATGGCTTGAATACATAGGACCGGAAGGACAGAGAGAAAGATTGAAGCCATATATGGCTAACATAGCAATGAATTATGGGGCCTTGACCTTCTACAACAATGGAATACCCAGATTAAAATCTCTCTGAGCTCATATATCAACCAGAGGCTCAATTATGTTTCTGAAAACAATATTTTAAGATGCTATGCAAAACAATCACCAGTCATTCATAAAAGCACAGCTCACTAGCTGCTGAACCCATAAAGACACTAACAGCACTACCTTTGAAATAGTTGACAGAAAATCCTATTTGGGCTTAGCAATTGCCCTTGACAAAGGAGAAACTACAGGCTCTAGAACAACTGGTACAGGAGTAGTTACAAGTTCAGCATATTGAAGAATCAACCAGTCCCTGAATTCTGCTATATTTGTTGAAGATGTTCCAGATGAAGAAATCTGGAAAGTAGAAAGTGGAGAATGGTGACAGATCTAAGACCAATTAATAAAGTGTTTCAACCCATGGACTCTTTAAAATCTGGTATCCCCCTATGTTCCCTGTTACCTAAGGGATGGCCTGTTATTGTTATTGAGTTGAAGGACTTTTTTCTAAATCATACCTCTACAAGAACAGGACAAAGAAAAATTTGCATTTACAATGTCCACACTTAATAATTCACATCTAGTAAGGAGGTACCAATGGAGAATCCTTCGATAAAAAAATGTTGAGTAGTCCTACCTTATGCTAAAATTTTGTACAACAGCCACTAAAAGTGATACACAAACAATTCCCACAAGTGATAATTTACCATTATATGGATGATATTCTGTTGGCAGACCCAAATGTAGATACCTTAGAAAGAATGTTTAAAGAAATGAAGATGGTATTACCTGGTTGGGAACTTCAAATTGCCCATGAAAAAAATACAAAGAGGAGATTCTATCAGTTATTTAGGATATAAAATATGCCTGCAGAAAATTAGACCCCAAAAGGTCCGACTTAGTAGAGATAGATTGAAGACTCTTAACAATTTCCAAAAACTGATAGGAGATGATACTCATATATGACTATTATTAGTATAAAAAACATAATCTAGTTAATTTATTCAGAATCTTAGATGGTGTTAAGGACTTAAATAGTCCCAGAGAATTTTCTGATGAAGTTGAGAGAGAATTAACCCTGGTGGAAAAGAAATTACGAAAAGTACACATGAATCACATAGATCCAGACCTCAATTGCATTTTGGTTATTTTACCCTCTAAGCATTCTTCTTCAGGAGTTATGATGCAAAGGGCAAACATTATATTAGAGTAGATACTTTTGCAACATAAGCTGGGTAAAATGTTGAAAACACATATCAAAAAGATTTCTGATTTAATTTTTAAGGTAAAATTTAGACTTTGTCAGTTGACTGGAAAGGACCCAGCAGAAATCATTTTACCTTTGACTAATGAAGAAATTGATTGATTAGGAGCAGACAGTGAACTCTGGCAAAAAGCCTGTAGTAATTTCTTGGGAGAGATTAATAACAAATATTCCCAAAGCAAAAGAATTCAATTTATAAAGGAAACTAACTGGATTTTCCCTCATGTGGTATGAGATAAACCTATTTCTGGAGCTCCTACATTTTATACTGATGCAACAAATCAAGAAAATCTGGTAAATTTAAGTAAAGTGGTTCAAAGCCCGTATAATTCTTGTCAGAAGTCAAAACTATATGCTATTATTATGGTTCTATTGAATTTTACAGAACCTCTTAATGTAGTAACTGACTCTCACTATGCAGAAGGAGTTGTCATACATATTGAAAATGATTTAATACCTGATGATACAGAATTAACTTCATTGTTTATATAGCTACAGGATATCATCAGAAATAGAATTCATCCTATGTACATACAACATATCAGATCTCACAGGACATTGACCTGTTATTAACAGGAAATGTACAGGAAGCCTCAGAATTTCACAAGTGACATCATGTCAATAGCAAAGGATTAAAAACAGAACTTTCTCATCAGCTGGCATCAGGCCTAGGAAATTCTACAAAATTGTACTACTTGCATCTTCTATAACCAACCATTTTTACCTGCTAGAAGTAATCCTAAAAATACACAGAGAAATGAGACCTGCCAGGTGATTGTGTTTCACTTTCCAGAATTTGGAAAGATGAAGTATGTGCTTTATCCTATCTACACTTACTCAGAATGCATTGGGCAATGGCCTGGAGTTCTGAAAAAGCTGATGCTGTACCTACTCACCTTTTGGAAGCCACAGCTGTCATGGGAATTTCTGTTCAAATTAAGACTGACAATACTCCAACATATGTTTCCCAGAAAATGAAGCAGATTTTTGATATTATAATATAAAGCCCATTACAGGGAAACCACACAATCCCACAGGACAAGCAGTTGTGAAGAGATCTCATCACACTTTAAAATAAATACAGGGAGAAATTGCATAATGCTTTACTAACCTTAAATTTTCTTAATGCTGATGAGAAAGGAACAATAGTTGCAGAGAGACACTGGGTAATAGAAAAAACTTCTGAGTTAAACCAACTTTACATATTTCAAGGATGTGCTAACTTCAAAATGGAAGCCCGAATATGTGCTTAAATGGGGTAGAAGGTTTGCATTTGTTTCCGCAGGAAAAGAAAAGATATAGGTACCAACAAAATTAATGAAGATCCGATTCAAACAGGAGACCCCTCCTGAGGAGGAGTAATGGCTCATCTACCAATAGGACAATTGGATACATGATTTTAAAAAACTCATTTAACAAAGCTGGGGCAAGGTCTCATTTTTGTCTTTACAGAAGAATAGGTGCAACCGTGCCGTGGAAGATAACACACAGTCAAATTTGAGGCAGACAGCTCAGGAATGCCCTGATCCTTAAGTACAAGGACAAGCAGGAGATTCAATAGCATACACCTTTAATCCCAGCACAGAGAAAGCCAGGACTGGTGACCTACACCCTTAATCCCATAATTCTAAAGACAGAATTTCCTCTGTTTCTGGGAGTTCAAGGCTAGCTGCAAAATAGAGTAGTACACACCTTTGATCTTAACATACAGCTGACTATATAAGGCCTCTCAGGGACCCAGCAGGAAAAGAGGTGACTGGCAGAGTCATCAACAGAAGCGACCAGGAGTGAGGCTGAGGAAGTTGCAAGACACCTGGGTTAGAACTGACTGTGGTTCTTCCTTTCACTTTGGGATAGTGAACTAGGAAAGCAGTTACATTCTCAAAGTGGAGATTAATGTGCCTTCCTAGAGGGCACTTGGAAGTCCATTGTACTGAGAGCAATGTGGTTTATGGAGGCCTTGCTCAAGCCTTTGCAGAAGGAAATATTAATTGTGGCTGGGCTAAATCACGACCATTCTAATAATTTTTAAAATTATTTTATGGCTGCTTTTTGTCTTTGTTCTAAGAATCTACCAGAGACTAAATTGAAGAGTTTTGGAATACTTTCAAAGGCAGAGGCAGTTTCAAGACAATCTAATATTGACTCTGCCAGGTGGTTATTAGTGATCCTTCTTATTCAGATCTACAATGAAAAAGAGCAAGTGGGGCAAAATGTATAGTTTGGGGATAAAAAGTGTACCAGGGAATTTAATGTTGGTGATATGGTATGTGCTAAAAGAGTAAGGAAAATGAAATAGAGTGGTGTCCTCAGGGTGAGACCCCACCCAGTTAATCCCATAACCTGTGAAAAGGACAAGCCTAAGGAATTATCTGTTCCTAAAGAGCATCAACAAATCAAAGCTTTTGCCAATGTTATTCAAGGAGGGGCCAGGTTCTATCCCAAGCAATGAGCAGAACTAGGCAGCATTCGCCATATAGTTCTGGCTTTAGAGTCATAAAAGATACAGGAGTAAAAGAATTGAGGAATCTTACTCCATGGTAAGGAAAGTCCCTAAAGTCAAATAGGTGGCCCAGAAAGGCCATTGTGTGAGGCTATAAAAGTGAATCTTGGATTTCATTAAAGACCCCAAGATTTCTGCTGGAGATGCCTGAGCCATGGGACACCTACCAACGAAAGCTGAAGACAGAGATTGGAGCCAGAACAACAGAGAAGTATGATGAGTATGATGCTGTTAGCAAAGATGGAAGGGCAAAGCCATTCAAGCACTTTGACATCACAAATAGAGCTACAGGATTTGAAGTTTGTTCTACTGTGTTTTAGTCTTGCTTTTTGGTCCAGTATTTCCTCATTATGCCCCTAGTTTTCCTTTTTGAAATGTCAATGTATATTCTATGCAATTATATGTTGAAAGTATGTAATTTGGGCTTTGATTTTATAGGAGGTTATAATTTCAAGATTTCCTTGAGTCTCAGAAGAGACTTTTAATCTGTTGAGACTGTGGAAGACTATGGAGACTTGTATACATATATTTTGCATTATGATATGACTGCAAGCCTATTGGGGGACTAGGGAGCTAAATGTAGTGGTTTGAGTGAAAATGGCCTTTGAATACTCATATATTTGAAGACTTGGTCCAAAGTTGGTGTTAGGCTTTGGAAAGGACCTAGAAGTATGGGCTTGCTGAAGGAGGTGTGGCACTGTGGGTGAGCTTTGAGATTTTAAAACTCTCCTCCATTCTCAGATATTATCACTCCACCTCACCTCTCTGCCTTGTGGTTATTATTTCAGCATGTAAAACTCAGCTCCTGCTTCAGCATCATGCCTGCACCCAGCCCCCATGTTCCCTGAAATTTAGGGTCATGGACTCTAAACCTCTGAAATAGGAAATACCCAAATAAATGCTTTCTTCTATACACTGCCTTTTGTCTTAGTTAGGGTTTCTATTGATATAAAGAGATGCCTTGACAATGGAAACTCTTAAAAAGGAAAACACTTGGTGAGGGTGGCTTACAGTTTCAGAGGTTTAGTCCAGTATCAACTTGGTAGGATCTGGTGGCATCTAGGCAGATGTGGCTTGGAGAAGAAGCTAAAAATGGATCAAGGTCTTGGCATAGCCATGTCCTAGAAGGACATTTCCAGAGAAAAGACTGCCTTTGTTTCATGGGACCCTTTTTTTTGCAGAAGATGTCCTTGTGCAAAGGTATATCCCATCATCTACCCTCTACCCAAAGCCTATAACAGTGGACACATTGCTTTAGACTTTAGGTTCTAGCACAGGCCTATGAAATGGGCAGCTGAGGATCTAAGCTCAATCCCCAAACACCCTTGGGGTGTATTTTACAAAAAAATATTTAAATTGGGGCTATCTGATACTATAAGTTTAGATCACTTTATTTCCTTGTGCTCTAAGGCCTGGCCTCAATATACTCTTGATAACCAGTCAAGATGGGCACCAGAGGGAGCTTTCAAGTTTACAGACCTCCATGATTTTGAAAAGTTCTTCCAGCATGCAGACAAATTATATAAAAATTATTCACTGGCAACTGATTATATAAAAGAATTAATATTTATTAAGGGATTTATATAAACCCTCACTGATACAAGATTGAACCTTAGGGCAATTCCTGGAGGGTTGAAATTTTTGGGGTCTTGTGCTCCTGCTCTTTCTTCTGTAGGCGGTGTCTCATGACCCAAGTCTGGTTGGCTAGGGTCACAACACCTCCAGATTCCTGTGGATCTGGAAATTCAGACCCTGAACATTCCACCTGACAATTCAGCTGGAGACACAAGCCCTTCTCCTACACTGCCATATTCAAAGGCCAACATTCTTCCCTTTATCCACCCTTCCCCCCTCTTCACCCTCAGGGCAAAAGTTGACAACCAACTTCCTTTCTCACCCACTTCTTCCTTCCCTCCTGCTCCCACTTTCCATGTCCCCTCCCTATTCTTCAGTGTCACAGCCTACACCCTGGTCCCCATCTACACCCTGGCCTACCCCCTCATGAATCTTTCCAGTGGCTTCTCATAGCTAATCTTGGCAGACTTCTGCCTTCCTCTGCTCCTTTTGAGAGGTAGCCAGAGCTGAGAGGACTGTTTGAGTCTGTGCCCCCTTCTCCTTTCATGACCTCGTATACATAGAAAAGTGGTTGAGTTCCTTCTCTACTAATCCTTCTGTTTATATTAAGGAGCTTCTATATCTTTCCCAAGGCTATGACCTGATTTGCCATGACCTCTATGTCATCCAGGCTTCTATCCTCACTCCCAAGGAGGGAGACTGTGTTCAGGCAGCATCAAAACAATACACAGGCCAACCCCACCAAACAGACAAAGCCATCCTTGTGGATGATGTGGCAGTGCCTATTACAGAACCTTACTGGTGAAGAACCAGAGAAGCATCTCCATTTTTGAACCCCAAATTTCAGTTTGAAACAGAACAAACAGGAGAGGTAGCCTGGGGGCTATCTGATAGCAGTCAAATTAACCATGAAATGTCCCAGTACAGGAGATAGCATGGGGCCATTTGATAGCCATGAAAAGTCTCCACCCAGGAGACAATCTAGGTAAGGTTTGGCAAACAGCCAACTAAGATAAAAGAGTAATTCTGGAAAGTCCCCAACTAAATGAGTTAATCAGAACTTATTCATACTAAGACCCCTAACTGATGTATAACCTTGTGGTTTTTGTCTTTAAAAACCCAGCTTGCAGAAGGGCAGGTACCTCCTCCAGCCACTACAACTTCTGTGCTCCAGGCCAAGGTCCTTGTCACGACTTGGGATTTTTAATAATTCTTGCTTTTACATTTTGGAGAGTTGGCATATCAGGTGGTCGATTTGGGGGTCTCACTACCGGGGCATAACAACTGGGACCATCAGCCTGATCAAAATGCCTGCCAGAGGAGGGACCTTATGGTCTGCTATGCCCTTCAGGGAATAAAATGGTCTCAAAGTTGTTAATTTTGATAACTTCCAAGAGATTACTCAGTGAGCTGACAAAAATCAGGTAGTTTTTCTAAATCTATGACTTGCTTTGACCCAACCTCCCCAGTGGGAGCCACAGTCCTGTCTACCCATTTCATTTCTCAGTCATTACCAAATATTAAAAAGAAATTTTACAAGATTGAGTAATGTCATCAAATCTCCATTCAGGAATTAGTAAAAATTGCTTTTAAGGTTTTTAATGCCCAAGAGGAGGCAGCCAAGCCTTCCCAAAAGGCCTTGGAAGCTGTCCTTAGGCCACTGGCAATCCCATGAGGTGGACATAGGAAGTCCATATGCCTCTATTCCACTTGAACTCAGCCCAGGTCAGCTCTGTCAGGCATCTGCTTCAAATGCAGCCAGAAAGATCCTTATGCTACCCTGACCCTTGACTGCTGACAAGGTCTTGCCTCATTTGCTGGTAGCCTGGACACTGGAAATTAGAATGGCCCCATATGGGCACATCCTCCATTCCATGCCACAGAGGCCCAGCTTTACTAACACTAGCATCTGAGAATCTTCCAGCCTTCAAACTCCTCAGCCTAGTGGAGGACTGATGCCACCCATACTTGTTGACTCCTATCACCCCCACAGGGCCTAGGGTAATGCTCCAGGTATCAAGTAAGTTAGGCAATGCCAGGGATGACTCAGTGGCCTAGGGAGTGGACTCCAGTTCCACTGAATGAACAGAACATACTTTGTTTTGACACCTTCCTATCAGCCCAGAGGAGAGGGTCAAACTTCTAAGGAAAGGGAGCCATGGATACAAAGGATGAATGGTTCTATTTAAATAACTGCCTCATCCCTCTCCAGGACCAGACACTGTCCATCATTCAGGCATCTACCAGACTTTACACATAGACACCCAAGTTGTTTCATTTCATTTTTTACAGCTCCTTTTTTTACCTCATCTTCCAGCCTGTATTTTATAGGTTCACTCTTCCTGCCAGATATGTGCCAAGGCCAACTGGCAGGGGACCATCAGACAGTCAGTCCCTGTGCCAGCTCTGGGAACACCAACCAGGCAAGGATTGGCAGGTTGATTTCACCCACATGCCCACTCATAAAAAGCTTCATTATCTCCTGACTCTTGTTGAAACCTTTACATGGTGAATAGAAGAATTTACCACATCTAGCAAATGTGGTGGCTCAGGTACTCCTTTGAATGGTTTATAGCATGCCACAGACCATCCAAATAAACAACAGACCAATTTTGACTTTCAAGATCATTGAGCTTGTGTTGGAAGCCCTCAACATCTTCTGGAAGCTCCATATCCCCTACTGTCCACAATCCTCAGGGAAGATTGAGAGAACCAATGAATTTGTCAAGCAATAACTCACTAAGCTCTCTATTGAACTCAAGTTATCTTGGCTCTCTCTCCTCCCCATGGCCCTTACCCACCTCTGGGTTACCTTACATTCTCCTACAGGCCTAAGCCCTTTTGAGCTTCTTTACTAAAGGCCCTTCCTTCTCACTCATCACCTCCTGGCCCAGACCCCTCCACTGGCTAGGTAGGTGCCTAAGCCACCTCTTCATTATGAAGTTACTTCTCTGTTCACATGCTGAGAGCTATCTCTCTGCCCTCACATCAACAGACCTATCTGCCCCTGAGCCCATCCCATCACTCTCCCTGGGGGTGGGGAGATGACCAAGTACTCTCAAGCAAATATTGCCTAAGTCTCTAGAACCCCAGTGGACAGGAGCCTACACTGTGATCCTCCTTACCACTCCTTCAGCTGCCAAACTCCTGGGACATAGTGCTAGTTTCATCTATCCTGGCTTAAGCAGGTACCTATCCAGGATAAATAGGCTGTTTAGAAACTTGGACCCTCCACCCTCTGGTTTTCCAAAATGACCCAATGAAAGACCTATCTGCTTTTCTACCTCTTACCCATTTACCTTTGTCAGTAAAATCAGGGCACATCTCTCTTCCACCCTTACTGGCAATCTCCACTCTTCCCTTGACTAGTCCTATTAATAAGGCTGGTGATAGCAACCTATTTCTTTTCTCCTAGCAACTTGCCTTTTCGCCTTCCTCAAGAAACAGATCCCTGAGGTCTCCAGGATGGCAGATAACCAAATGTTTTTTCACCCACACCTCCTGCTGTGCGAAAGCCCACTGACTCTCAAGTCCTCCCTATTCATTGTCTCTTGCCAACAGAAAATAGTCACACTTGAACCAGCACCCATATATTCAAGAAGGTTGTGATGTTTAACTGGAAACTCAGCCTTGGTCCCTCTCCATTCTATTCCAAACCCTGCCCCCTCAGAAAGCCAGAGAAGTAGCAGTTCCTTCCACAGAGCTGTTCAAGACCAGTCCCACAGGATACTTCAACTGTCTTCTATAGGATGGCCATGTAATTTTTTCTGACCCCTTATCCCCATCATATCTCTGGAGCCTAAATATTTTGCCCAATAAACCTGGTCTTTATTTTTAATTCAGCTTGATTTGGATTGTTGTATCAGCACAGAGAATTAATGTCAGGGTTTCTATCTTTCACCTACAACATACTCTTTTCACTTAAGCTGGTTGAATTCCCTGTATAACTGTTTCCTTGGCAAATATCTCTTGGGTCTGCTATCTGTAATATTTTTGAGCCCCCACTGTAACCTAAGGATCACTTTCATAGCTTCATACATAGTTTAAATGAGAATGGCACCCATAAGGACATATGTTTGAATACTTGGTTCCCAGTTGGTGGGACTGTTTGAACAGTATTAAGAGGTATATCTTTACTGATGAATATGAGTTACTGTAGATGAACTTTGAGATTTCAAAAACTATGATTCTTTCAAGTATTCTTTTCTTAATCTCAACCAGGTCAGAATAAGACTACTACCAAATTTGAAGCAGGATTGATTTTTTTCAATCAAGATACACCCAAGAGCTGGCCAGGAACTGCCTTCTAAGTCAGAATAAAGAGGGCGGCCCTGAGTCCATTTTTTGGTCCCCCTTTGAGAAGTAAAATCAAGAGTAGTTGCAAAGCAGGGTTATAGAAGGGAAAAAAAATGGAGCAATAAAAAGACTCTGTGAAGCTGTGTTATTTTACCTGCCTATGCCACCTAATTAGTTTAACAGGGATCTACATGGCCAATAGCTAGGCAAGAGAAAAATATGGGCAGGCCGGGCAGACAGGGAGAATAAAAGAGAGGGAAAAGGAGAAAGAAGAAAAGAAGGATGTGAGGGGAAAGTCACCCAGTCATATAACCAGCTATAAAGTAAGAAGTAAAAAAAAGATACAGAAATAGAAAAAGGTAAAAGTCCAGAGGTATATGGAATAATTTGATGACTTGATAGAAACAAGCCAAGCTAAGGTGGGCATTTATAATCACAGTGTTTATGAGAAGTTTCTGTGTGATTATTTGGGCACTAGATGACAGGCCTCCAAAGAGTAAAGAGAAAAACTACCAACTATGGAGATATGCTTTGAAGTTTCAACAGTCTAAGCAAGCCTGAGTAGTTTTCTCTTCCTGATGCCCTTTGTGTCCAGAAGTAGAATTATTAGTTTCTCCATAACCATGTCTGGCATGTGCCACCATGCTTCCTTCCTGCCATGCTGATTATAGACTAAACCTCTTAAGATATAACTAAGTCCAAATTAAGTGCTTTATAGGAAATTCATGGTCCTGGTATCTCTTCACAACAATAAAATTCTGATGATGATACCAGGAAATGAAGTATTGTTGTAACAGGTCTAACCATACTGCCTGTTGGCAGAATGTAGACTTTGAGGTTTTATATTAGGAAATGATTGAACACATTAAGCAATACATAATGGACTATACAAATAATAGCATGAAAGATACCCTGAAGCCTCCTTGTCCAGGGCAGACTAAGAGGTAAATGGCACCACAGCCCCCAGGCCAAGCAGGGTCTGTGGTCTCTGAATCCCAGTCCAGGGACATAGCCCCTGGCACCCCAACCACATCCAGATCTGCCCTAAACCAATGAAAGCTGGGAGAGACTCCACAAGCCAAATCCCTAGCAAAACATAGCTGGAGAAACATCCCACACGCAAAACCCCACCAAAACCACAATCTTCATCATCACACACCTATAACTGGAGACTCCAAAGCTTCCTGGCACACAACTAAGAGGTGAGTGGCACCCTGTCCCCCAGGCCAACTGAAGACCATGATCTCTGAATCTTGGCTTGGGGACACAGCCCCTAGCACCCTGACCACATCCAACTGTGTCTTAAACAAAAGACCCTGAAGCCTCCTGATCCACAGCTGAATAAGTACCAACTAAGAGCCAACAACAAGTCAACTAAGAACGACCCCTGTGACAACTGGAGACACACAGCTACTTGGCCTACAGCCACCTAAGAGTTGACTAATAGCAGCCCTGCAATTACTGGAGACACATAGCAGTCAGGCCCACGACTGACTAAAAAACCTGACCTAGCGATGACAAAGAGTTAATCCAGGAAGCAATGAACAGATGTCAGTGCAAGAAAACTTATAACAATATAAAGATCAACAAGATACCACCAGAAGAAGCTGGTGGTTCTACAATATCAAGACCTGAGATAACAATGAAGAGGAAACAGGAGGAAATGGCCTTAAAAATAATTTTATGAAGATAAGAGAAGTTTTGAAAGAGGATATAAAAAAACGCCCTTAAAAATATAGAAGAAAATACAAAGAATTCGAAGAAATTAACAAATCCCCAAAAGAAAAGAAAAGTGAAAGAAACATTTAATTTTGGAAGTTAAAAATTGAAATAGAAGCGATAAAAAAGGCGCAAACCGAGGCAAAACTGAAAAAAAAGGCCTAAAAAAATGAATGGAAACTAGAGATACAAGCATAACCAACAGAATGCAAGAGATGGAAGAGAGAATCTCTGGAGTGGAAGATTCAGTAGTGGAATAGATACATCAGTTAAAGAAAACAGTAAAACCAAAGTAGTTATAACAGAAAACCTGGGACACCATAACAAGACCAAACCTGAGAACAATTAAAATCAAAGAAGGAGAATACCAGCTCAAAGGCACAGAAAATATATTCAACAAAATCATACAAGAAAACATTCCCAACCTAAAGAAGGAAATGCCTATAAAGATACAAGCTTACAGCACAACAAATAGACTAGACCCCCAAAAAAGTCTGCTTACCACATAATAATCAAGCCACTAAACCAACAAAACAAAGAAAAAATACTAAGAGCTGCAAAGGAAAAGGGTCAACTTATCTATAATGGCAGACCCATCAGAATAATGCCTGAATATTCAATGGAAACAATGAAAGCAAGAAGGTCCTGATCAGATGTTATACAGACACTAAAAGAGCATGGATGCCAATCAAGACTGCCATACCCAGCAAAACTATCAATCACCCTAGATGGAGTAAACAAAGTATTTTATGGCAAGACCAGATTTAAACAATACCTATCCACAAATCCAGCCCTACAGAAAGCACTAAAGGAAAAACTCCAACCTAAGAAAACCAGATATACCCATGAAACCACAAGCAACTGATAATCCCACAGGAAAAAAAACCCGTCAAAAGGAAAATGCACACTTGCTACTACCAAAAATAAGAGAAAATAACAGTCAGTGGTCATTAATATCTCTTAATATCAATGGACTCAATTCACCTATAAAAAGACACACCCTAACACAATGGATACAAAAACAGAAGCCATCCTTTTGCTGGATACAAGAAACACACCTCAACTTCAAAGACAGATACAGCTCAGAGTAAACAGTTGAGAAAAGACTTTCCAATCAATTTTTCCTAAAAAACAAGCTGGTGTATCCATCCTAATATCTAACAAAATAGACTTCCAAATAAAATCAATCAAAAGAGAACAGGGTAGATATTACTTATGTATCTCAAGAAAAATCTACCAAGATGAAGTCTCAATCCCAAATATTTATGACCACATCACAAGGGCACCTACATATGTAAAAGAAACACTACTCAAGCTTAAACCTCATATCAAATGCCACACACCAATAGTGTGATACTTAAATACCCCACTTTCACCCTCGGATAAGTCAACCAGACAGAAACTCAATAGAGAAATAAGGGCTCTAATAGATGTTATGACCTAATTGGATTAAATAGGTATATACCGAACCTTCCACGGAAACACAAAGGAATATACATATTTCTCAGCACCCTATGGAACTTTCTATAAAATTGACTATATACTTGGTCATAAAGCAAATATCAATAGATACAAAAAATGGGAATAACTCCTTGTATCATATCAGATCACCAAGGACTAAAGTTAAAGTTCAACAACAAACATTGCAGAAAGCCTACAAATTTATGAAAACTGAACATCTCTCAATTGAACCAACTTTGGTTCAAGGAAGAAGTTAAAAAAGAAATTAAAGACTTCCTAGAATGTTGTATGTGGTTTCTGATCCAGAATTTCAGGCCTGGCCTCAAGGCTCAAACTGACAGTTCCACAGAAACACACGTACACTTACATTAATTTTACACTGATTGTCCTAGGGCCCAAGCATATAACTTGCTAGCTCCTTTAACTTAACTCAATAAATGATTCATGTTCAGCCATACAGCTTGGTACCTTTTCTCAGCAGCATTTCAACTTCTTTCTTCTGCATCTCCTGGCATTTCTGTGGCATTTCTCACTCTCTGTTTTGCCTGTTCCTAGAATTTACTTAGTCTGGTAGCTCTGCTCACACTTCCTGTCTGCCTCTAGCCAATCAAGTTTTTATTAAATAAACCACTAGGTGGGACAAATATTTACAATTTATTATAATCACACTCTACTAGAATTTAATAAAGTCCACAACATACTGAAACTTATAATAACAATGAAAACAGTGTTAAGACAAAAACTCATCACTAGATGCCTATATGAAAAACCTAGAGAAACACAAGACCTAACTGCATAACTAAAGTCTTTAGAACAATTAGAAGCAAACTCACCTAGAAGAGGTGAGTGGCAGAAAATAATAAAACTTAGGTCTGAAATCAATACAATAGAAAAAAAAGAACAATACAAAGAATCAATGAATCAAAAAGTTGGCTCTTTGAAAAGTTAACAAGATAGATAAATCCTTATCCAAACTAACCAAAAAGCAGAGAGTGAATATCCAAATTAACAAAACAGAAATGAAAAGGGGGACATAACAACAGACTCCTACGAAATCTAGAGGATTATCAGCTCATACTTTGGAAACATATATCCCACTGAAATGGAAAAACCTCAAAGAAATGGACAGCTTTCTGGACAGGTTCCACTTACAAAAATTAAATCAAGATCAGATTACAGACATAAAGAAACCTATAACCCCAAAAGAAATTGAAGCTGTTATTAAAATCTCCCAAGTAAAAGAAGACTAGTACCAGATGGTTTCAGTGCAGAATTCTACCATACATTCAAAGAAAAACTAATACCAATAGTGTTCAAACAGTTTTATGCAGTAGAAATGGAAGGAACATTGCTGAATTTTTTTATGGGGCCACAATCAACCTAATACCCAAAAATGCAACAAGGAAACAGAAGTACAGACCAGTTTCCCTCATAAGCATTGATGCAAAAATACTCAATAAAAGTCTGGCAAACCAAATCCAACAATGTATCAAAAAAATCATCCACCATGATCAAGTAGGCTTTATCCCAGGGATGGTTCAACATATGAAAAACTGTCAGTAATTCATCATATAAACAAACTGAAACAAAAAACCCTACATGATCATCCCCTTAGATGCTGAAAAAAGCTTTGACAAAATTTAGTACTCCTTTATGATAAAAGTCCTGGAGAGATAAGAAATACAGGAAAAATACCTAAATACAATAAAGATGATATACAGCAAGCAGACAGCCAATATCAAACTAAAATAGAGAAAAACTCAAAAGCAATCCCATTAAAATCAGGAACTAGACAAGGTTGTCCTCTTTTCCCTCATCTATTCAATATAATTCTTACAGTTTTAGCTAAAGTAATAAGAGAACAAAAGAAGATTAAGGGGATACAAACTGGAAAAAAGAAGTTAAACTATCTCTATTTGCAGATATAATCATATACATAAGTGACCCCCAAAATTCTACCAGGGAACGCTTACAACAGATAAACACCTTCAGGAATGTAGCAGAGTACAAGATTAACACAAAAAGATTAATAGCACTCCTATACACGAAGGATAAAAGGGCTGAAAGAGAAATAAGGGAAACATCACCCTTTATAATAGCTGCAAATTGCATTAGATATCTTAGCATATCACTAACCAAAGAAGTAGCAGACCTGTTTGACAAAAACATTAAGTCATTGAAGAAAGAATTTGAAGAAGATGCCAGAAAATGGCTCCTGGATAGGTAGGATCAACATAGTAAAAATGGCAATTCTACAAAAAGCAATCCACAGATTCAATGCAATCCTCATCAAAATCTCAAGGTTGCAGAGAAGAAAAATGATCAGATGTGGTGGGAGGGGGAAGAGATCTTCAATAAGGAAATACAGGGATGGAAAAAAAATTCAGAGGGAAAGCTGAACACAAAGAAAATATATGTGTAGTAATCTTATTTGCATTTCTACCCTTGATAAGCCATGCTTATGATTATTACCCTCTGTATAGTTATTGTTAACTCTTCAGCATTTTAAAATTCTTTTTACTGTTTTTTTTTTGATAAATACAAAATAAAGAAGAAAAAAAATCCCAACACAATATTTTACAGACTTTGACAGAACAATACTTAACTTCATGTGGAATAACAGGAAAGCCAGGATTGCCAAAACAATTCTTCTCAACAAAAGAACTTCAGGAGGAATCACCATTCCTGACTTTAAGCTATATTATAGAGCAACAGTAATAAAGGCAGCCTGGTACTAGCATAAAAACAGACTTGTGGATCAATAGATTTAAATTCAAACCCTGACATTAACCCACACACCTTTGAACACCTGATTTTTGACAAAGAGGCAAAAAATGTTCAATGGAAAAAAGATAGTATCTTCAACAAATAGTGGTGGAATAACTGTATGCTAGTATGTAAAAGAATGCAAATAGATCCAAACCTATCATCCTGCACAAAACTCAAATCCAAGTGGATCAAAGACCTCAACATAAACTCAGTTACTCTGAACTTCATAGAAAAGAAAATGGGAAATTGGCACAGCTGACCACTTCCTAAATATAACACCAGTAGCACAGACACTAAGAACCACAATAAATGAGACCTTTTGAAGCTGAGAAGCTTCTGTAAAGCGAAGGACAAAGTCAATAACACAAAACAACAGCCTACAGAATGGGGAAAAGTCTTCACCAACCCTACATCTGACAGAAGACTATTCTCTAAAATATATAGAGAACTCAAAAAAACTAGATCCCAAAAGTCTAATTAGCCCAATTAAAAAATAGGATTCAGAGCTAAAAAGTAAATTCTCAACAGAAGAATTGCAAATGTCTAAAAGACACGGGGACCAAGTGCTGTCTGCAGAATCCCAGCGCACTCTGGAGCAGGGACAGGTAAACTCTGCCCCTGACCACATTCACAGCTCCTGCTGAGGGAAATTGCACGGCTCCCCGCCACGACCTCGAACTGAGCGAACCAACTACAGGGGTCTCTGGAGGGCAGATTCAGACCCCGCCCAGAGGTGAGGAGGGGACACCAGGCCTCAGCACCTATATCCCAGCCTGGGAGGGAGAGTTGAGCTCCCATTGCTTTTGGTTCCGCTCCCGGGACCAAGTGCTATCTGCAGAGTCACAGCACACTCTGGAGCAGGGGCAGGTAAACTCTGCCCGTCACCACACCCACAGCTCATGCTGAGGGAATTTGCACGGCTACCCACCACGACCTCGAACTGAGCGAACCAACAACTGCAGGGGTCTCTGAAAGACAGAATCAGACCCTGACCAGAGAGGTGACAGGAGGCACACAAACCCCAGTGCCACAACTGACCAGGACCCATCTAATCGTGAACCACTGAAGCCATGGGCAAACGTCAGTGCAAAAAATTACATAATAATACAAAGGACAACACGGTAACTCCAGAAGAGAGTGGCGATCTTACAACTACAAGACCTGAACTGAGCAATGAAGAGGAAACGAAGGAAGCAACACCAAAAATTCCTTTTTGATGATCATCGAAGCTCTAAAAGAAGATATGAAAAAAAGCCTTAAAGAAATAGAAGAAAATACAAACAAAAAATTGGAAGAGATGAACAAATCTATGAAAGAAACATGCCAGGAACTAAAAGCTGAAATAAAAGCTGAAACAGAAGCAATAAAAAAAGGCACAAAATGAGGCAAAAAAGGAAATAGAAAACCTGAAGAAAAAAGCTGGAACTACAGATACAAGCATAACAAACAGAGTTCAAGAGATGGAAGATAGAATCTCTGAAGTGGAAGACTCAGTAGCTCAAATAGATATATCAGTCAAAGAAAATAGTAAAACTAAAAAAGCCATAACTCAAAATGTTCAGGAAATCTG
>PVIH01012233.1:0-64558 GCA_004025045.1 Sigmodon hispidus
AAAAAAAAAAAAAAAAAAAACAAGTGAAACCTGAGACCACCATCTGGCACACAAACACAGTGACCTAAACCTGTATTGAATCTTTGCACATACATTCTCGAGCAGCATATTAAAATGGAAAAATTCTTTCCAGTATTAAAAATATCTGGAATTTGATCAGGTCACACATCCTAATTAGAGAAGCTGAATTACACCCAAGCAGTTGAAGAACACTCGAGTATCATTTTGTAAGTGATAGAACGCTAAGCTTGCACTCTTTCTTTATTATAGCCATTCAAGGTTAAACTCTTGCTGTAAATTCTATCATAGGACCCCTCATTTCTCACACTATGATTGTGTAGGAAGTAGCTCTGAGATCCCCTGTCGAATTTATCTCAGAATAAGTATCTCATTTCTATTTTATTTCAGTATATGATTTTCCAGCCATCTAAAGCATTTCAATAAAAATATTTATTTTAGTATTTCAATAGCAGAGTAGCTCTCTGATGTTACTGGTTGTTCACAATCTGAATGGCATTAAAAGCACTATAATGTTACTGCCTGTCATTTACAAGCTAAATATCATTTGCACAAAGACATGATAAAATTGGTTCTTACAAAACAGATACCTGAGAGCAAACTAATGTTGTCTAGACTAGAGATTTAGATTGTTCTCGGGAATAGAGTACATTAAGAGTTAAATGACCAAGAACTACTTGAAAAGAGAATTCTACCACTTTCCCAGCATTAGTTGAAGAAGAGAATTGTTTATACTTGCAAAAACTATCAACTGTGAAAAGGCTGCAAGTATATTTAAATTTTGTGTTTAGATGCTAACTCAATGTAAAAGAGAAAACACTGTGAAATTTATACACACACACACATATAAAATCTCCCTATATTTCAGCTTTGTACACCAACTTCAATTTTGGTTTATCTCAGGCAAAGTATTAGTTTTCTTTTCCCCTGATGGCCATTATTTATTCATCTTTCCACTGTCCCTTCTTACTTTTATATTTTTTCTTATTTTTTTCATCATATATAAAAATTAGTCAAAAAGTACAGGTGTTTTATATTTGAGGTAAAACTATCTAGTTTACATTTCAAATGCTTAGAGTGTGATTTTTCTACCTTGATGCCTTTCATGTAACTGTTATCATCCTGATAACTTTATTCAAAAACATGGTATTTAATTCTTATCATAAAAATAATATACTTAAATGAAAAAATTTTTAAAAAGGACACTAAAAACCATGGCCTGTATTCCAACATATTCTCTAGCAATGACACAAGAGAAATATATTTTTTTCTTTTAACAAATTTACATGACACATTTGTGAAAGTCTGAGGTAAAGCTTTTACATTTGAATTCATGTAACAATAATAAAAATTATGTCTACTATTCTAGAATATAGGCTAACTTGAGATGTTAGTTGTCATTCATTATTAATCATTCATAACATATAAATAAATATTGAAATTTTAGAATGATATAATGAATTCAATTATTTTGAAGATGGATCTTACTATAGAGCTCAGACTGGCTTCAAACATGCACTCTTTATGCCTCAGACTCAAGAATGCTAGGATTGAAGGTACAGGGCACCTTTTCAAGTAAGTTTGTGTCTATACCAATGTGTCTCCTAGTGGCAGCTGAAAGCTCTCTACAACAAAAATTACAGTAGAAAACTAAAAAGAAAAACAAGCAAGCAAACAAAAACTCTTCACCACAATAACTAGATTTATAGCTGCTGCATTGATATAAGACTGAGTGAAAAAAGATAACTTGTGTCAAAATCAAGAAATAGAAAAGGCAAAGGTATTGTCATACACAGTCTCCATCTATCTCACAGTTTTAACATTCCAAAGAACTTTATTAAAAAACAAACCTAAACTTTGCCTAGAATTAAATCTAGTCAACAAGAATGCCTTAAAAGCAAAACAGAGAGTGACTTAAGCGAAAGATGTAGAAGATACACGAAAACAAAGTAATAGTCCAGGAAAATGAATAAATAATTCTAAGGATTCTTTAAACTACCACAGAAATAATACTATTTTATGTTTATAGAAAATTGTATGCATGTATATTTTATGGGTGTTTAGTTGAATTTATGGTGCCTAGGCTTTGATGTTTTGCCCCAAATATCAAAACTATCTAACAAAAACCCAATCATAGAAATCTCCTTGCCAGACATTGCTTGGGGCAATCCTAGAGACTATCAAAACAATGTAGGCTATTGCCATTATCCCTGGTTGCCCAGTATGAATTGAAGTTAAGTCTTTATTGCTAAGGATATCACGCAGTTTAGACACAGGTCTTAGATCAAGCTAGATTTGAACTAGATTTGAGCATTCTCCTTGACAACTAGCTCTTATAATACTGGAAGGAACTATGCAAGCTGCCAAGGAAGAAAAACAATCAATAATCCTACCTAGATGTAACACCTACAAACCACCACAATGATCAGAACTTTAAGAAGTCTGGAAAGGCACAATACTGGGACTTGCAACTTGGTGATAATGAACAGCTAGCTGTTTAATTGGACTTAAGGCGACTCAATAGGAGAGTATTCATGTCTGCTACTGTTAACCTAACCAACTGCCTATTGCTGGTAAGGTTATGCACACTAGAGGAGCATTTACTATTGCCAATTTCCTTAAACAGAACAATTTCTAACTTCAACTAAATATTTATTTCTAAGCCTACAGATGAATGTAGTGTAGCTCTCACCTCTCTTTAAAGAAGCCTCCCTTTTGCAACAGACAGAAATCATTACAGAAAGGACAGCTGGTCAAAATGCAGAGGACAATTAACTTTGGAGTGTCCAGCCCCAATGATATGTGTGAAACACAGACTCAACATGTTAGGCTTAGAGAATGTGTCAGAAAAGGGGCAGGAGATTATAATAGCCAGATGACCTGGATGCCTGGTGCAAGACAGTATCTATTATAATTGGCAGGGCAGCTGCGACCACACACTCTGAACAATATACTTGCCTGAACAAGATCAGCACAATGACAAGATGGAATGCCCATGTGGATGGATAACCTATCAAAGGGCCTGAATCCTTAGATGTAGACCTATAGGCAATCAATCACTGCTTGGAGAAAGAGAAGCAGTTTTCTCTGGTGATGAGCCCCATGGCAGGTTATAAAGTCAAAAGTGGTCAAACACATATACATACAAGCAACAATAAAGGTCCTCAGAATTCTGTGTTTATATTTTCATATGTGTGTGAACACACAACATTAACTAAAAGATAAGAGAGCATATATTTGAAAAAGAATGGGAAGATACTAGCAGAGCTGGTGATATGATAGAATACTATACTAATACATTTCTGAAAAAATAGAAAATGAAGTACAAGAACTTATTTTAAAAAACATGTTATTACAAATAATGCTGCTATGAACATAGTTGAGCTAATGCCTTTGGAGTGTAAATGTGAGTCTTTAGGGTATACACCCAGAAGTGGTATTGCTGGATCCTTTGGGAGATTGATTCCCAGTTTTCTGAGAAACCACAATACTGCATTCCAGAGTGACTAAACAAGCTTACACTCCCATCAACAATGAAGGTGTGTTCCCCTTGCTCCACAACCTCTCCAGCATAGTCTGTCATCTGTGACTTTTGTCTTAGCCAATCTGACAGGTGTCAGGTGGTATCTCAAAGTTGTTTGGATTTGCATTTCTCTGATGGCTAAAGAAGTTGAGCACTGAGTTCCTGCCAGCTTCCTCCTGCTTTGAGCATCTGCTCTCCGGCCTTCCGCTGCAGGCCTCCTCTCTCGTGCCATGGCCCCCAAACAGCAATCTGTGCTCCTGCCTCAGTCCAAGAAACCCAAATCGGTTCCTGTCTCGAAGCTGAAAGACAAGTCGGCCTCTCCGGGCCTGCCGAAGGGAGAAAAAGAACAGCAAGAAGCAATTGAACACATTGATGAAGTACAAAATGAAATAGACTTAATGAACAAGCCAGTGAGGAAATTTTGAAAGTAGAACAAAAATATAACAAACTCCGCCAACCATTTTTTCAGAAGAGGTCAGAATTGATCGCCAAAATCCCAAATTTTTGGGTAACAACATTTGTCAACCATCCACAAATGTCTGCACTGCTTGGGGAGGAAGACGAAGAGGCTCTGCATTACTTGACCAGAGTTGAAGTGACAGAATTTGAAGACATTAAATCAGGTTACAGAATAGATTTTTATTTTGATGAAAATCCTTACTTTGAAAATAAAGTTCTCTCCAAAGAATTTCATCTAAATGAGAGTGGTGACTCATCTTCAAAATCCACTGAAATCAAATGGAAATCTGGAAAGGATTTGACAAAACGCTCAAGTCAAACACAGAATAAGGCTCCAGGAAGAGGCAGCATGAAGAGCCAGAGAGTGTCTTTACCTGGTTTACTGACCATTCTGATGCAGGTGCAGATGAGTTAGGAGAAGTCATCAAAGATGATATTTGGCCAAACCCCTTGCAGTACTATTTGGTTCCCGATATGAATGATGAGGAAAGAGAGGCAGAAGATGATGATGATGATGATGAAGAGGAGGAAGGTTTGGAAGATATTGATGAAGAAGGGGATGAAGATGAAGGTGAAGAAGATGAAGATGATGATGAAGGGGAGGAAGGAGAGGAGGATGAAGGCGAGGATGACTAGCACAGAAGACTGATGGATTCCAACCTGCTTTTTTAATTTTCTTTTTAGTTTTTAATTTCCTCCAGTCCCTGGGAGCAAGTTGCAGTCCATTTCCTGCCCTCCCCAATCCCTCTTGTGCTCAGCTGCCCTGTTTTTGAGGTCTCTCTTCTCAACACCATGATTCTCAACTTATTTTGGGGAAAATATCTTGAGCAAATACAACGAGAAAGAATCTCTACTCACTGTTCTGTTCTGAAATCATTTTTATCCTTACTTGTCTCAAATTGTGAATTCAACACCACCACCATGCTCTGTGGGAAAAAGAAAAGCCCTCTGGCCCCCTTGGCTCTGCTGGAGGCTGGGGGGGGTGCTAGGCCCCTGTGTAGTAGTGCATAGAATTCTAGCTTTTTTTCCTTTCTCTGTATATTGGGCTCAGAGATTACACTGTGTCTCTATGTGAATACAGACAGTTAGCATTTACCAACATGTATCTGTCTACTTTTTCTTGTTTAATAAAAAAAAGAAAAAAAGAAAAAAGGGGGGTATAGAAAGTCAGCAAGGGTGGGTTTAAGGTGTGTGGGGGGGTAAGTGGGCATTGTGACAACATGGCTTCTCCTTTGGCATGTTTAATTGTGATGTTTAACGGACATCCTTGCAGTTTAAGGACACTTAAAATAAAATTCTCTCCTAACGACTTGAGCCCTGCCACTCAATGGGAGAATCAGCAGAACCTGTAGGGTTTTATTTGGAGTTAACATTCTCTGTTTTTTTTAATTTTTGTTTTTTGGGGTTTTTTTGTTTTGTTTTGTTTTTTTTGTTTCTTGGGTTTTTTGTTTTTTGTTTTCACTGGAAGGAAAAAGATGCTCATTTTAAATGTTGAAGTGTACTACAAGTAGTTTTGTTACAATAAAACCAATGTGTACACAAAGGACTGGATGTTTTTTGTCAGAACAGATGCTCAACATGACCTTCCAAGTTTGACCTGCATAATATGTCAAACTTTGTCTCCCTAACTTCGTATTTTTTGATACGAACTTTGCAGGATGACCTCAGGGCTATACAGATTGAGTTAAAGGGATTTGAATCATGTCTTAATGTCTCCATAACTGAGTGATGTGGGTGGGTAAAGTTTGCTGCAATGGACTTGTACCCTTGGTTTTTATCTCAATTTGGCATTTTTTTAAATGGGCTTTTAGTTACCTGGATATTATGACAGTACCTGGTCCCACCATGACACAGACCTGTTACTCTAATGCCATCTGTATGAAGGACAGTTGCTGGTGTGTCTTCATTGGCAGTATGAACTGGCCAAGAAAGTGGGCTGTCAGAGTATGCAGCCCATGGGGTGGTTGAGAGTGTTCTGTACCAGGTATGCAACAGAAGCTCTCAGATGTGACTCTGAATCTGGGTGGATGAAGAGCTCTTGTCTGTTCTACACCATTGTGCAGAGAACAATGTTTTGGGAAGCCACCTGATAGAGAAGCTTTTTAATGCTGTAAAGTAGAGCTAAAATTAAATGCCACTTTTCCAGAGATGGTTAATGGACAGCCTGGTCAAATTCAAAGCTTTTTGATGTATAAAACTTTATAAATGGAACTACTCCATCAATAGGCAAAGTGTAACAAAATTCTGTCTAGATGGTAGAGTGTAATTTCTGCACAGGACGCTGTTTAGTAAATACATCAATGTATATGTCAGGAATCTTGCTCCAATAAAGGAACATAAAGATTTTTTTGGGGGAAAAAAAAAAGTTGAGCATGTTTTCAAGTGTCTTTTACCATTTGTAATTCTTCTGCTGAGAAATCCCTTTTTAATTCTGAACCCCATTTTTTGATTGGGTTATTCAAGGTTTTGGGCTCTAGTTTCTTGAGTTCTTTATATATTTTAGAGTTCAGTCCTCTATCACTTGTAGGGCTGGTGAAAATCTTTTCCCATTCTGTAGACTGTCATTTTGTCCTATGGACAGTGTCCTTGGGTTTATAGAAGCTTCTCAGTTTCATGAGGTCCCATGTATTGAATTTTGTTCTTAGTGTCTGTGCCACTGGTGTTATATTTAGGAAGCAACCTAGATGCCCCTCAACTGAAGAATGGATTAACAAACTGTGGTACATCTACACAATGGAGTACTACTCAGCAGTAAGAAAAAATGATACCCTAAAATTTGTAGGCAAATGGATGGATATGGAGAATATTCTCTGAGTGAGGTATCTCAAACCCAGAAAGATAAGCAGGGGATGTATTCACTCATTAGTGGACTCTAAACAAAAAAAGCAAAAAGCAAAGCATGTCCAAGCTGCAAACCACAACCCCTGAACAGCTTTGGATCTGAAACACCTGGGAGTGGCACCTTGGATCCCACTCCCTCTAGAGGAACACCTGACTCAGTCTTGCTGTTGGGGTAAGGAAACTGGATCTGCCAGGAGTGGTTACTGAATTGAGCAATATTGGGACCTTGGGACCTCCTGCCCATGCTGGGGAGGAGATGGGGAGATGTGGAGAAGAGAGAGTGACTAGAGGGGGTGGGAGGGGGAAGAGACCTTGAATAAGGATATACACAGATAGAAAATGTGACTTTATTCATAATAAAAAAAATGAAAATGGAGAAAAAATATATTCAGTGATTAAACATGTCATCTTCTGTTAAAAATAAAAGATGTTTCCTTGGATTTGTGCCAGAATCTGGGCCATTAGCAGCCACATATAGATGTTGAGGGAAGGCTCAGCGAGCCCTGCCACTCACTGATAACCTGTTTGCTACTGAGAGATTCATAGAGAAGAAGTGAGATCATTGTCATCTTTAGCCTAACCGCTGGTGAGCACATCAGGCTCTAATGGATACTCTTAATTCAATGTCCACACAGAAGTCCCAGTTACACAAAAAGGGTCATAAAACAAAAATTAGAGTCATCAAACTATAAGAGTGACTGGTACTGACAGAGGAGGTTGGTAGGCATGAATTGAAGATATCAAAATTTCACTATCCATATGAAATTGTCCTATAACAAAATTGATAGATTGAAAATCAACTCTTTAAAAATTCAAACCAAACACCAAAGAATGTGTTTTAAATTGGGAAAAAAAGAAGTCTGTGGAGAAACTAATCACATTTTGGTCTTCAATTTGTCTATAACTCCAGTTTCAGCACATTCTATGCTTTCAACTGGTGTTATCTGACATGGGGCAAGCAAGTGGTGCACAGACAGACATTTAGGCAAATAGACACAAAAATATACAAATATTTATCTTCAATTCAATATTTTTATTGATTCTTTGGGAATTTTACATCACACACCTTGATCACATTCACTTCCCAATCCTTCTGTGTCTGCTCTTCACCCTTGTAACCCTCCTCAAGAACATTACCACCACCAACAACAAAGTCTGCTTTGTGCCATCTATGTACTCATTACAGAATGGAAAAATGTTAATTTTTTAAAAAAATATTCTCTTCAAAATTTGCAAAATTCATCAATCCTTCATGTTTTCGTTTAGAACACAAAATCAAGCAAACAAAAAGTAGTCAATAAGAAACCAAGCTGAAGATTTACCCAATTTCTTCTACCATTTAAATGATTAATCTTGAAAAGGAATTAAAATTAAATTTTTCTGCTATGAGTGTAAATAATTAACACCATTACACTGTAGATATGCATGGTTCAATGGAAAGATATTAAGGGCAGGCTAGGTGAGACTTGGGATTTTTTTTACTTTTTTTGAAAAGCCCTTTCTCACAAGAATTTAAATCAAAAACAGAGTATTCAAGAAAAGCTTTTTCATACGTTGAAGGGCTTCTTGGCTGTTTCTTTAGAAGCAATCATTCACCAGTTCACAATGATATAACATGAGCTGTCACTCAAGACAGACTTAAAATTGCTGTCACATGGGTGGAAAATCAGTGTAAGAAGAAAGTTCTTTTGTAAACTCAGGAAACATATTTTTAATGGAAAAGCTGATCATGTGATAAATGCTATTATATATATAATTTAAAATTTTTTTCATGTATACTCCTGCTCACCCTCCCTTTCCATCTCCCAATCCCCCCCAGTTCTCCCCCAGCCTCCTCCTCCCCATGCCCCCCCATCCATTTCTCAAGGAAGGCAAGGAGCCCCAAGATGTGTCATTTCAGTCTGATGTATCCATTTGGGATAGGTCCAATTTCCTCATCCCAATATTGGGACTGGGTTAGGTGTTCCTCTGTAGGGAATGGGTTCCAAAGTGCTAGTTTATGCACAGGAACATAGTCTAATCCTACCCACAAGGTTCCACATACTGCCCATGTCATTTGACAGTCATCTACTTTGGAGGGTTTAGTTCCTTTTTCTAAAGATACCCCAGTGGCTTTTTTTGATCCAGTGAGCTCCCAATAGCTCCAGCCAGCCATCTCTGTGGAACTCCTCCTCATAATCTGGATGTCTTTGCTCATAAACACTCTCCTCTCTCTCTATTTATCTGGACCAGCAGCTCGACCTCATGCTTAGCTATGGATCTCTGCTTCCACCTCTATTCATTGCTAGATGGAGGTTCCATAATGACACTTAGGGTGGTCATTTATTTGATTATAGGGAAAGTCCTGTTTACATTTCTTTTTTAATTTAATCTCAGAAAGCACACACAAGCAGGCTGATCCTGAAGTTTCATGTGCTGTAACTTCCTAGATTTCTTTATAACACTGACATTCCTATCTCTCTTTGCATCTTCCTTCCTTCCTTCTACCTTCCCTTTCTTATTTCTTTCTTTTGGATTTAAGAAAGAACAATTAAAATAATCAGTAATATAGAAAAATAAGGCTTTAAATCAAGGTTGAAGGAGTTAAGAGTCATTTGATAGACATTAGGGGAAGAATTTATCTTACCTATTTTACATCATTAAACACATTTTTGTACACTATTCATTTCTATAGTTTTGTGCTAAATATCATAAAGGGTATAAAGAAGAAATAAGAAATTTTCCTTCTAGGAGCTGGAGAACACTATGGTATAGAAGTGAAATAATCTGAAGTTTGTTGTCAATGTCTGAATAAATCTGAAGAATATTATGAGATAATAATCAGAAAAAATGGGGCCTGGGGATAGAAAAACTTTAGATTTCAGATGTAATATAGTATCAGTGAGGTGAGTGGATGGCAAACAACTAACAGAGTAAGTAGGTATTAAATGTAAAACCAGCAACCTTTGCCAAGAAATCCAGATTATAAAAAAGCTTAATGGTTTTTATTGGCTTGTGTTCATTGTACATAGTACTGGGTTGCATAAAGGCATTTGCATACATATATGACCATTTGTATATATGGTTTTCCCTGACATGTTTTCCTTAGTCTCCAAGCTCTTTATCTTTTTCAGTCTATCTTGTTTCCCTAGACAGTTCCATGTTTACTTTAATGTCATGTATACATCCATGAATAAATGTAGCCATAGAAAATCTAGGGTCTGTAAATGAGAGAAAAGCTGTAATATTTGCTTTTTGTAGTCTGACTTAATTCTCATCTGATAATCTGTGGTTTCATTTGGGTACAAACAAATACTATGAAGTTATACAGCTGTTGTGTGGTACATCTAGCCTTAGTCTTATACTCGTTTATATATAAAGCATTTATTTCTATATTGTAAAATAATTTGAAATACCACTAAATACAAATGCATATAGACTCCCATTTCTCTGTATCCTCATCAGTATTGTTGTTCTTTAGTTCCTTTATGATGACTTCACTCTGCCTAGATTGAGATGGAATTAATTTTAGTGAAATTTCATTTTGTATTTTCCTGGTAACTAGTGATGTGTGACAGAAACTTTATAATATTTGAGTAGTTAGATCATGTGATTAGAGCTATAGCTTGAGATATAGTTGAGAAAAATAGGATAGCAAATAGGGGTCAAACACGGAGAAACTATATCAATAAAACCACTTGAATCGTATTAACAGTCAGTTGCATAATAAAGTAGTCCCAAAGTATTCAGTAGGGAAAGAGAAGAGGGAATCTGTTACACCTGTTACACGAGGTTTCTGACCCTGACCAGGTCAGAGACCCAGACCTGCTCATAGTTGCTTCCCCCTGTCAATAATGACTCAGACACTTACATTAATTTCATTCTACTTGACCTATTTTTTAGGCACATTGCTAGCTAGCTCTTTCTATTCATCTGTCTGGCCACATGGACCAGCCCATGGCTCACCTGGGTTACTTACATGATTCTTTGGTAGCTGGATTGAGTCTGTCTGACCCTGCCCTCCTCCTACCTGAACTTCAATTTCCCCTACTTCTGTGGTGCTTGACACAGGCCAAAACTGTTCCTTTATTTACAGAATGATATTCATAGCATACAGACAGATATTCCTACCTCACGAATTTACTTGAAATTTCTTCTACTATATATATGAAAGATCAGGTCCTTTAGAAAGAGCAACTCAAAGATTATTTCATAATTTTAATGCTGTGTTTGTGAAATATTTCCTGATAAAGAATTAGAGAAGAAAGTAAGAACTATAAATCCAAGTTTTGGCCAAGTGTGACCAATATTAGGCTAAATATTAGCAGTGTGTATGTGTTTGTTTATTAGGCACTATTTTGATGCCAGAAAAAAGTTCCAGATCATCAGGACTATGAGGGACAGAGATTATGTATGTGTGTGTGTGTGTGTGTGTGTGTGTGTGTGTTTTCTCAAACTTTATCACATAATCATAGCATTCATTGATTGTTTTGCTTTCCTAGATAGAGTTTACAATGAATTACACACTACAGTTCTGTTTTCATTCAGGGATGAATTTATTTAATTCTGAAAATATTGCTCCTGTCTAATATCTAAGTGTTCATAGAAATGAAAATATTGAGGAAACAACTGAAAGTGGCTGTTTTAGGTTTTCACAATCAATATCCTCTGTAATGGACTTAGAGTATCAATGACAAGTTGGTCATTATGATGAATATTATTTTTTAAAATGATGCTATGGCAGTATGTGCTATGAGATCCTGGACTGCCCTTTTCTTTAAAATATTGATAAATTGAAATTACAAACAATGATTTGCAAAATAATGCAGTGTTGATATTTGGTAAGTGGAGTACATTTATATATTTGATGAAACATGGAACTTTATTTTAGGTTCTTCCTTGTGAACTTTCACAGCATGATTTAATAAAAACTCTCATGTGTGAATATACAAACTAGTGTAAGAGTCATTACTTTCATTAAGAATATTACAGTGAATAAATTAACCCAAAACAATAAAACCTGAGCAGTTGATATATGTAAGTCATTTACATCTTGTAGACTCATTTGGGGAAGGAAGAATAAATGTGTTATGGTGGAGGTTTCATTAGCTCTTGCATTTCAATTGACTTCGAAACACACAATAAGAATACAAAAGCAATAAATATCATCCATAAACAAGAAGACCATACAGGGCTGAAGATTTTTTTAACAAGATGTTCTGTGCCATTACACTTTAATAGTCCTGCTGAATTTTCAATATGAAAACAGCTAAAGAGGTCTGCCATAGTGTCATCATTGTATTCTGCAGATATATTTTATTCTGCTTTATTACATCACTCTGCATTCAGAACTACGTACATGATGATGTCTCAAGGGAAATACCAGAGATGTTGCAGGGAAGCAAATGTAATAGAATGGAATCTCTTTGAAATTCAGTACCTGATGCTAAAGAGTTTGGTTAGTTTGCAAAATAAATACTCAGTATAAGTCACAAAACAGTAGCATGTCATTGCATCCACTGGATTTATGAGACTGGGGATTTACTGGCAGATACAGACATCTTAAAGGTGTTCCCTTTTAACATCCTATTAGTATCCTAGTGGATATGCTGAAAAACTCTGCTCACTACACTCTTGGGAAGAGAATAAAATGAGAGATTTCCTCTGACAGCTGGCCATGCTCTGCTCTATTTACACCACAGTCTTCGGGGAACAAGATTTCTTCTTAATCCTATGTAGATCCTTTTTTACTCTCAAAAGATTATTTTTCATCACAGCAGAATGTGAACTTTAGGTGCCACTGTTGACAAAGCAGAATTAGAATCTCATTGGTGATTCCAATAAGAATTATTGGGAACAGAACAGCAAAGACATAATAAAAACTAATCCCCTTCTGTGGAACTGAGAAAAATATTAAGTACTCATTGACTATGACAATGAAACAAAGAATCTTTTGGAAGTACATTTGTTAATGGGCATGCTAACCCAGAGTATGCTCCACTCATCTCAGCATTTCTGTTTCTGAAACAGAAAATCCTCTGGTAGTCCCTGGATGGATGTTAGGCAGTGCAGTCATCATAGCCATTCAGGATAAGACTGGAGCTCTGGCCCTGCCAATCTCTCTGCTATCTTTAGGACTTTGTACTCTAGGCTAAATTTGAATGTTTCCACCTGTGATAAGACATCAGAGACCAGATCAGCACAAGGCATTCTAGCTGAGATTCGTACATGCCTTTTACCTGGCCAGTCCTATGAGAGGATCTTCTCTTCTTTAAGGTATCAAAGAAGGGCACTGTGATTATTATTCCTGAAGCAACCTAAGAAGCAACTAACTCGCTTTCTATTTGCTATGCTGTCTCATGTGCTTCCTTTTAGTATTACAAATCACTATCTGCAACCGTCAACTTCACAGATGTGTTTCCTTCTTTACAGACTATGATTCTGCTTCCAGGATAAAGTTTGCAACGGGGTTGAAATCGTAGACTTTAGTTTTCCAGCACTAGCACCATCACAGTACATGGCACGAGCAGCTATAGTTTGTATTTGGAAAGAAAAGCAAGGAGAGGTGGAAAATAGCTGCATATGCAATAGGATTTTTACTACTTCTGTTGGTTTTTTAGTAGTCTTATGGGAATGACACCAGCATTTGATTTGGCTTACAGACAATAACTGTTTTCAAACATTTTATTTCATCTTATTTTTGAGATTATAATTTAATTATACAATCTCTTCATTCCTTTTCCTGCCTTCAAACCATCTCATATACTACTTTCTGCTCTCTGTAATACATGACCTCTTTTTTTCCTTAATCATTGTTTTATATGTGTGTATGTGTGTGTACAAATACATTTTAAAATATAACCTGCTCAGTTTGTATATTATTCATAGGTATGATTTTAGAGCTGAACATTCAGTATTGGATAACCAGTTTCTGTGATGTGCCCTAGGGATGACTCTTTCTCACAGTGATCTGCAGAGTCACTGTTCAGGAAGTGAGTAAGTTTTATTTTTGACTTCCCTAGGAATATAGCAACAACACTTTTTTTGTTTCTACACCTCTAGAATGAAGATTAGAGTTCTTCCTCAGCACATTTTATCCAGAAACAGATTCTCATAGGTGGTGTGGTTAAGCAAAAAGCATTTCATATTCAAAGTGCCCTAGAGTCTGAAAGTAAACCCTTGAAGCTCTTTGGCTTTCACCTGAGTTTTATTCTCAATTACTGTTGATGGATATGCCACTAAAGATTTTACTAACATCCCATTTCCTTAGACAAGCCACTGAACAGAGCAGCACAAGCATCATTTGGCTCACTGAAATCTGGTATTTTTGTCTCCCCTCTTACTAATTAGAATATTTCTCCCATTTTGTTGATCTTGTTTCTGACAGCTTCCATAGAGACTGTAAAAACAAAGTATTACTATTATTTTTAAAAAATTTGTATTAAGTGTGAATTAATAGTATTCTCAAGAAATAGGAATGTTGAAAGTATGGTATTATGGCTTAGAAGTGGGGACATATATGACAAACTATTCACATGCTAAAAGCTCTTTTGAGAAGATAAAGAGGATATGAGTGCACACAAATCATAGATTCTTCATTTTTTTTACTGATTAACTTTCAGCAAGATAGACCTCTGCTTTTTGATCATTTAGTATCAATGAACACTAGATTTTTATCCTCTCTGATATCCTCTAATTAGAGAGTTATGACAATCTTCAAGAAATTGCATAATAAAATATTTCACATTTTAATTAATCTTCTGAAATTGAGTAGTCTGTAGCCATTCATCCTGTCTTATTTGAAATTGAGTAATGATGTCCTAATATTTTAGATACATTTCCTGGAAAATCTACATACCTTGTGATTAATTTAATAAGCAGAAAAGTACTGGGCCTCTATTGGATTTTGCACCCCTGAAGATTTTTATAAATATCCAATTAATTTTATATTCTAGCAGACAGGTGCCCATTATTCTCCTTTACAGAAATGTTTTATGGGATGCAGAGGACACTTAAGACCACCCCCTTCCAGGACTCCAGATCTATCCAAATGTCTGGAGTATGACTAAGGGACATATACGACAGCTTAAACTCACCAACAGACATTAGATTTTTTTTTTTTTTTAAAAAAAAGGGTTGAGAATTATATTTGTTCTGTTTAGGTACTACTTAAAATGTTTGCCATTATTTCCAATATGAAAAAAATTAAATCCTGTCATTCTTAAATAGTAACCTAAACATTTTAATTCTGATACAAACTTTAATTATATAGTAGAAAATTAACATATCTCTTGACTCTTAAAATGTTTACTGCATCAGTGTAAAGCTTTAAGCAATGACAAAGTAATTCTGATTAATTTTATCAACAAAAAGTAGTTAAATATATGCTCTTCTGATTTCTCATTAAAATGAGGTATTGAAAAGGACTAGAACATTTTTGAACTTTACAAAAATAAAGGTTACATTTTTAAACTACAATTTATTGAATTCACCAAAGGTTAGGCAGGGTTCAGCATTTTCATAAACAGATTTTAATCTTCATTCATTCTCACAGTAAGGAAGACCCTTCCCTTTATTGGATGAGAAAATGAGACTTAGAGAGGTTAAGTAAATTGCCAACACTCCTACAACCACAGGAGGCAAATCCTGAATTCAAATTCAAGTCTGCTCATTTCACAAAGCCTACACTCTTAAATCACCACTTACTAATGCCTCTTCGCTTTTCTTAGTAATTTACATTTAGATTAGGGAACTGCAGTACTTTAAGCCCCTTCAAGTTAACAAAATATAATATACCAGAAGAACTGATTATTTACAGGATTTCTCAAGACTAAATCTAACAGGATATAACATAAGTATCTTTGCTTCTGTGCTCTCTTGCTTCATAACCTGAGTGAGATTAAATTGTTTTCAACCGAATACAAAGGAAATGCTTTGGCTACTCTTTTCCTATTCTGACTTTTTTTCTCTTCTTGCAGATAAATGTCACATTTTTTATTAGAACTAGCCTCTATTTTCTCCATTTTTTTTTAACTTCCACACAATATCTGTGAAGCAACACAAGGCCATTTGAGGCTGGTCTGACTAAGGATGCTTGTATATTTGCCAAGTCATTAGATAATGCTGAAATGAGTGCCCATTCCCAAAGCATATTGATGGTTTGTTACAACCATCAGTTAAAACAATGAATGCCTAACATTTAAGATCAAATTTTACAAGGCAAAATACTTCACAACATCTCTAACAAAGAAGGAAAATATAAACCTGATGCTTCATTTGTTAGCTCAACTCTGATAAAATATATGTGACATTTTTTAAAAAGATAAACAAGTCAACGTGTTTGGTAGTGGCCTACCGATTAACTAGATGGACATAGAAATTAGAAGTAGACAAATACACAGCTACATATGCAAAAAACTGGAATCTTGTGAGTCATGAGCTCTGACATCTGTGTAGTCCCCAAATTACCCTATTTTGTACCTCTGAATGAAGAAGGCAGGTATATGGTATGCATCTGAGCAAGGACGCAGGTTTAGCTAATGTGAGTAGAAAATCTCTATAAGGAAGCAGACTCAATCTATAGACATACTGGAGGAGAAATCTATAGTTGTATTTGAACTATTCTGTACATACTTTCAATATCTGCATAAGCTACAGGGTAAGGCCTTGCCATTTATATGAATCTGATGCATTAAGATCTTTGGCATAGGCATATTTATACCAAACAATACCCAGAGATTCTTCCACTCCTCTCATGGTAGTATAAAAATTTCTACTTCACATAGCAAAACCTATTCAGACATGAAGATAGCCAAATAGAAATACATTGAGAAATGTAAGATAATGAACCAATACTTAATATATAAGTAAAAATGTAAGTATAACTACAAGAAAGCATGTATAAAACTACCCCAAAAATCAATTAACCTTGCACATGAAGAGCAAAAGAATCAATAGGTGTGCTATGATTTCTGGCTGAAAGTAGAAAGTAGGGCATCTATGAGAGCCAAAGTCATATTTTAAGTTTTAATTACTATACCTTAAAGATCTATGACAGAAGATTGCCTCTGATCTGCAAGTCCTTTGCCCAAGGACAGATAGTTTCTAAAATGCAAGAGGCCATGTTTATGGGAAATAGTAAGCCACAAGCTTTCACTCCCCTAAACAAGTTTGTTTGAACCCTCTGCACTGAATGTGCTGGATTGCATATGGACAAGAGGTACATAAGCAGGAAATATGCTAAGATTTTTTTCTTCTGACTAGAATTGATGAGAAATGCAATGAACTATGAGTTTTCCTATTCAAGCCATTGCAAAACTTAATTCTGAACTATTTTTCTGGTAACCAGCCTGGGCATGGACCTGACCAAAGCTCATCCACCTGGCCAGTCTTTAATTAAAGCTTCCTTCAAAAGTGTCTTTAGAATGTGGTAGTGATCTTATTCTCCAGTGGTGAGATTAACATGTCCTGAAGGAAGTGGTCATTTTGCCCATAGCACAGGACAATGTTTTTGTTAAAGAACAGATTAACAAAAACTCAAGTGATGAAGAAACACATTTTACTTTTGTAGGTACATTTCACATCATTTGTTTAAGTTCTGTACATTGTATTTTGTACATTTAGTTTTATATAATGGTATTTTGCATTGAGATATTATTAATGATGTAGTTTTATTTATTGCCCATTGTGATGGTTTGAAAGAAAATGACCATAATTATTGTACGATTATGTGGTGATGTGTTACTCATTTAATACAACCTGAAATATCAAAAGATCAACACACAGTGAAAATTTAGGCAGACAGCTCAGGAATTTCTTGATCCTTCAGTACAAGGCCAAATAGCTGGGCTCTATTGGCACACACATTTAATCCTTGAACAGAGAAAGCCTGAAAGTGGTGACCTACGCCCTTAATCCCATAACTCCAGCGACAAAACTTTCTGTGTTTCTGTGAGTTCAAGGCTGACTACCAAATAGAGTAGTTTCTACCTTTAATCCTAACTTGGATGGGGCAAAAGAGTATTTAAGGTGGCCATAGGAAACCAGCAGAGGAGAATCGACCAGGTGCAAGGCTGAGGAAGTTAGAAGATAGCTGGGTGAGATTTGACTGTGGTATTTCCTTTCTCTGACATTTCAGCCTTTCTCTAATATTTGGCTCTGAGTCTCTTTCAACACAATCTGAATTTGTGCTGTGTAGGGAGCTGCATTGTACCATGCCCTAAAGGTGGCGTTGGTTTCCGCCTTCCACCTTTTCTGAAGGTGAGTGCTCTCGGGAGTAAGCAACTCCTTATTGGCTGTAGGTGAGGATGGTGGCTTGCTTCCAGCACCTGGGGACCTATGGGCAATGTCTACATGGCTTACCAGGATTGGAAGCCCAGAGGGTATTTAGCCATGGGGTCATTCATCATATGTCTGAGAGTGAGAGTGAGTGAGTGAGTGAGTGAGAGACAAAGGATAATTAAAGGCCCAAATAAACTGCAAAGAGAAGGATCCGGTGTTGCTTGTTCCTTGATGGCGAGGTGGCACGTGACAGTGCTGCAGGCTTATGTTCCAGTACATTGTAAATATTTGTCTCTTCTATTGGTTTAATAAAACTCTGATTGGCCAGAAGGAAGACAGGAAGTTTAGGTGGGGGTATCTGACATAGAAAACTCTAGGAATAGGAAGAGCTGGGAAGAGATGCCAGCAGACACCGGGGAGTGAGGACCGGACCAGCAGATGCAGAGGAAAGAAGGCTACAATGCTGCTCTGAGAAAAGGTACTAAACAACTTGACTAATCATGGATTAGTTTTAAAAGTTAAGAGTTATCAAGTTATAGGCTAAACTAGAGGCCAATAAAAATGAAATTAAGGTAAGCTTCTGTATATTTCTTTGAGACTTTGGGAGTGCTTGCCCAGATCTTGGGGCTAGTCCAGGCCAGAAACATCAGATTACAAATGGCACACCAACATGGATCATATGTACCCACATACTTCTTTAGAAGGCTTAGAAAGGAGTCTAGAGCATAGAAATAGAGCAAGAAACAGCTTCTTAGTTGTGTCTCTCAAGTGAGCCATGGTGCAGACACCTCTTTGCAAGCTATTCAAGCTTGAGCTAAAAACTATCTGACTTTCAGAGTACAGATTAAGGTGCAACGAAGCCAGTTCCTGAAGTCTTATAGGAGCCTCTGTGTAAGAAGAAAGCTGCATGTGATAAACTTAGGATTTCTGTTTCTATGGACAAAAAGGGAACAGAGTCCAAGAAGGCTTCATAGTAGCAGCATTTTTAGGGCTGGGGAGCTCTGTTTGCTGAAGGCAAGCAGAGGTGTGACCATTTAATAAATGCTTCCTGGCTCAGTGTTAGCTGAAAATCACTTGTGAATCTTTTAAGAGGCCGTGCTGCCAAATATTTAAATGGAGTTTATGAGCAGTGAACAGCGGTGCTCTACTTTGTGACAATGTGGACCCTAAAATTCCCCAGGGTTGGGGTGATAAATGTGGTTCTTGCCAGTAACTCTTCCTTGAAGATAACCTCCCTCACACCAAAGAGCTGAGTGAAGCTGGCTGGAGTTGAGTGGATCTTGGTGGAGTTAGCTGCCATAGCCAAGCCTTTAATGCTAGTCACACCTTGGCAGATTAAAGATGTGACCAGAATCAAAATGAAATGGAAGGTGCTGGGTGAAGTCAGCTACCTTAGCCAAGCCTTTAATCCTAGCCATACATTGGCAGCTTAAAGGTATGGTCAGAAGCAGAAAAAGATAAGAAATAAGAGATATTCAGAAAAGACAGATTTTAAAAACTCTAAATGGTTTACATTATATTTAAAAATATGCACAGGCTTGAGAAAGAAAAGAAAAAGGAAAAAGGATAGATGTTGTATTAGGTTTCTGAGCCAGACTTTTCAGTCTAGCCCAGTGGTTTGGACCCATGCTCAGTTCCACTGCTGCTTAGGCCCAGATAATTACAGAGATGCTTGTATTAATTTTATACTGACCAGCCTAGGGCCCAGGAATATAACTTGCTAACTCTTTAGTCTTAAACTAACCCATCTTTTTTATCCTGGTCAGCCATGCAGCTCAGTACCTTTTCTCAGCAGCATTTTCTCTGCATCTGCTGACAGCTCCCGTGACTCTCTGGTATCTGTCTCTGTTCTGAGATATTTCCAGAGTTTTCTTTGCCTTGTAGTTTCACCCACACTTCCTGTCAGCCTTTGGCTAGTCAGCTTTTTATTAAATCAATAGGAGGGACAAAAATTTACAACATTACCAGCATAATCCCACTATAGATAGAGAAAGTAAGTCCTCTAAAAAGAAATAGAGTAAAAATAATAATTATTATTATTACAAAGAGTTTCTGGATACTGTATTTTATTGTTTTATTGGTTTTTTCTTACTACAAATAAAATAGTAAAAGCTGCTAAAAGACATTTGATTATAAATGCTGCTATATTAATCCAATATTTATATAATGATAATATATGCTACTTTGGAAAAGTGGTTTTCCTTTAATTTCCACAGAAAATGATAGGCAGTGAATTTGTTCCTGCTTAAAGAAAATAAGGTATGATCAAGGAAAACCCCCTGAAAGTCTCTGATAGAAACAGGAGAATATCCTCCTGAGTGAGGTATAACAAACTCAGAAAGATAAGCAGGGGATGTCTTCACTCATTAGTGGTCTCTAAATAAACAAACAAGAAAAAAAGCCAAGCATGCCCAAGCTGCAAACCACAACCACTGAACAGCTTGGGATCAGTAACACCCTGGACTGACCCTTCAGATCCCACTTCAACTATAGGAACACCTGACTCACTCTTGAGGGAGGGGTGATAAAACGGGATTTGCCAGGAGTGGAGACTGATCCAAGCATTATTGGGTCAGTGGGACCATAGGACTGTCTGCTCCCTGCCCAGGAAGGGGATGGGGAGTTGTGGAGAAGAAAAAATGACCTGATGTGGCAGGAGGGGGAAGGGACCTTGAATAAGGATATACAGGGATGGAAAAAAAAATTCAGAGGGAAAGCTGAACACAAAGTAAATATATATATGTGTAGCAATCTTATTTGCATTATCACCCTTGATAAGTCATGCTTATGATTTTTATCTTCTTTATAGTTATTGTTAACTTATTAGCATTTTAAACTCATTTTACTGTTTTTCTTGATAAATACAAAATAAATAAAGAAGAAGAAGAAAAAAAAAAAAAGAAACAGCCCAAATGATCCAGCATTTTTAAAACACTTTTGTGACAGTTTCCTCTGAGCTCTGCATCCAAAACAACTTCAAAAAAAGTGGCTGAGCTGACCCAGGCTTATAGTATACTCCATTAATGACTCATACATGATCATAATTTTTTCTTTGGTCCCCATGGGACTGAGCGCTACAGTGGGTTATCTAATATCAAATTATCAGTCCAGAAAACACATATACAAGTTATATATATAACTAACAACTAACCAGGCTGAGCACAAATGTATATTTAAAAATATTAAACTGAATATAACTATACATATATGCATGTAACAAGTAAAGAAAAAAGGGGCCATGAATTGGAAACAGAGCAAGAATCAGTATAGGGGGGAGGGGATTGGAGAAAGGAAAAGAACTGATGGAAACAGATGCAGACACCCCAGCCAATCACTGGGCCAAACTCCTGAGTTCAGATGAAAAGAGGGAGGATCAACGAGAGGAGTAAGGAGAAGCAATGGAGAAAATCACAGGGCCAGCTGATTCAAGCTAATGGAAGCTCAGGGACTCTAGACTGACAGCTGGAGAGCCTGCAAGGTACTGAACTAGGCCCTCCAAATGAGGGTGACAGGTATACTGATCAAGCTTTTAGTGGGCTACCTGGAATTATCCTGGTTACATCACCTGGCTATTTAAAGCCTAGTCCTTATGGTGGGATGCCTTGCTTAATTATGATACAAGGATGAAGGAAAGGATCCAGCTTCAACTTGGATATGTCAGCCTGTGTTGACTAGTCAAGGGAGGCCTTACCCTCTTTGAGGAGTGGATAGGGTGGAGGCTTTGAAGGGGGAGAGGGATCAGGAGAAGGGGAGGGAGGGAAAGCAGTGTAGGGTATGTAAAAGAAATAGTGATTATTTTAAAAATATTTTAAATATAAAAAGAAAAGGATTAATAAAAAAGGAAAGGGGTAATATAATTATACTGTACTCTCAAAAAATAAAAATAAGTAATTTTGAAAAGTAAAAATAAAAATTTGGGGTATATTTTTTATGTTTATTCTTATTTAAAAAAATAACAATTTTATTACATTGACTTTAAAACTATAATGGGTAACATTATATCCAGAATGTTTTCATGTCAGCTGCAAAGAAAACAAGCAAAATAATACAACTTGATTTTATAAACTAAAATATGATGTGATAGGCTTTTTAGTTATCTTTAAATAAAGAAATAATATCTAATGACCTCATGGGCTTTTCTCTATCCACAATAGCATGCCTGTTTATGTTGTTCTTAAAATCAAGTTCTGGCAGCACTTTGGTAAGACTTCACAGTATTGCATTACTTGTTCTCTGTAGGAACAGAGTATAGAATACAAGTACATATTATAACAAAAATTTATTGGACTGGTATACATAGTAGGCTAGGTAAACCAACATTGGCTGTGTCTACCCTGGAGATGCTGAGAGCCTGTTTTATCCAACAGGCATTAGACTTCAGCAGTCTCAACCTGGCATTGAAGGCTTGAACTCTTTACGTCTGGGCCAATAACAAAAATTACCGCTCACTCTGGGAGAGGGTCTTTTTCATTCATTGAATCTTCTAGCAAGTACCCTCACAGATCCACCCAGATGTGTGTCTCAGTTGATCCCAGGCCTAATCACATAGACAATCAAAATTAAACATCACACACCAAAATATTAAATTTTACAAGAACAAGGCCTATGTTTTAGTTTCTTTGATTAAAATTAATATTGAAGAAACATGTTGTCGCCATGATAACCTTCACAGTGAAAATGTAGTTTTCTTTTTATCTACCTTTTCTCAGGCCTTGTGAGAGAGGACATAGTTTATGACTTCTTGGGTTCTCCATATTCTTTCTTGAACCCACGACTCATGAACATGCAAAATCAGCCCAAAATGTCCATATTTGTAAGTGGCCATTCCTATGGTGAAGCACCCTTTCATGTCATTTTTTGTTTTCCCTGTATTGTTTTCAAAGCAACAGTTGTGATGAGTGACAGCGACAAGGGTTGCCCATGTAAAACCGAAGAGCTGCAGATGGACTTGTTTTCTTCCTTCTCCATTTAGTGCAGCCCACCCTTGATGACAACCATAATGCCACACGGAAATCTCATTTATGTATAAGAGAAGCTTTCAAAATATTAAAAGAGAAAAAAAAAGCATCTTTTTCAAAGGCTCTTTTTCTTTGTAACAGACAAAAGGGAAAGGTGAAATTCATCTGAGGAATGTTCAAAGAACCATAATTTCAGTAAAAGTGGAAAAATGAAAATATGTTCAAAGTCACCTTTGTTTCCTCAGAAACATTTTACAAATGGAATCAAGAAATATTTGCTTAGAAATAAAGCCATATTCACCAGCATATAAAAACAATGCACATAAATATCTACAGAAAAGAGTTCCTCATGTGTAGTAAATTCACTTTACACAAAATGTTGAGTTTACAGAATGAAGGTGCGAAAGTATTAAGCTTCAGGAAATGAGCAGCTTGGGATTCAAGAACATTCTACCTGAAATAATTTTAATGTATATTTAAAAAAAGAACTTTAAACTTACTTGATCTAGTTACACATTAATTTATGGACAAGAGAAACCAATATTTTAATTAATTTGTGGCCTTTTGACACTGCTTCTGAAATTCATGTTAGATTTGTGGTGGGGTATAATAACAGCAAATTTTCACTATTGAAATAATAATAATAACTCCATAGATAACTGAAATGAGATTATTGAATTCCTAAACGTTTTTTGTTTGTTTGTTTGATTGATTGACTCATAAAAGGAAAGTTTAGAAAAAGCTACAATTTCTTTGGAAGATGGAGGAGCTTTTTAAAGGTATTTGATCTCAGACTAATATAGGAAGTGAAACTTCTCAACTTGTCAATGGAAAATGGAAGCAGCATGTTAGGCAGAATTTCTCACTTATAAACATATAACCTTTTCTCAAACCATTGAAATAGTTGAAGGAAATTTCCATCCCTTAGGCTTTTGCATGAGAATAAAGAGTAAAATCAGGAGGCTCTTTGAAATCCTAAATCCACCATCTTGGGCTAAAATAGTGTCTGGAATTAAGACTAAAGTAGTGCAAGTACCATTTCCTTACATGAAAAGATACTGCAGATGGAGACTTGTCTTGCATCACGGAGCTAAGTGATTTTGCCAAGTGTATAACACTTTAAAAGTCACAGTTCTTTCAGATGTAAAATGAGGCTAGTAATCTTTAGTTTTCAGAGCGTTTTTAGAATAGTAGTATTATTTAAAAATGAGTAAAAAATGTAACATAAATACTTATAATCTGTGTATGTATGTGTAAAATCATACCTGTGTGTGAAATAGGGAGAAAGGACTGAAATGGAACTACCCAATAATGTGGTAAAATAGTCTCCAGTAGATACAAAAAGCTATCAAATAAAAAGCCTGGTGTAAGACGTGGGTTGTTTCTTTTGGATATAATGGTCAGGGAGTTCGTGCAGTGTCCCAGCCTCCAAACGCTACAGATTATTTCCATTGTTTTGTTTATCCTGCAGAACCTGATAATAAGATTATTGCTAAAACACTGCATGTTTGAGTCACAGAACATGGAGAAAGTTGCTACTCACCTGGAAACGTCACCCTTACTGGTTAGTCTACATAGTGCTGGGAGAAGGTATACACACTAGTGAAGGAGAAGGGTGACCACCAGTCTCATCTAACAGTGACTATATGGGCAGGTCACACCCACTGATACAAATGGAATTTAGCACTTTCTGATTACATTTAAGTCTTGGTCCCAACGATGATTCCTATTCCTACCACCTTTATTGGAACAAGAACTTGTCACTAGGTAAGGCATAGGCCGTAGAGGAAAACCTACCATTATTATCCTGTTAAGTTACTTTAAAAGCTCCTTCCCATCATTTCTGAGTAAGTTCTTGCATTCTATAGATATACCAAATGAAGCACATAACTGAAGACTCAGAGCTAACATCCTCAAATGAGAGAAAACATGCAATGTTTGTATTTCTGGATATGGGGAGGATACATCACTGGAATGACTATTTCTAGCTCCATCCATTTATTTGCGAGTTTCATATTTTATTTTTGTTAATAGATGAATAATTTTCACTGTGTATGGATTTTCTTAAAAAGTATTAGTAGGATTTTGTTTTACTTTTTATTGTTACAAAGGAAAACTACTGGCCCTAATTGGCTAGAGCTTCTGAAACCATGAAACAAAATAAATACCACCTATTAAAATTGTTATCATAGCATATTTCAGCAACAAGGAAAGTAACAACATAAAAACTATATGACACAGGAACCATAGACTTTAGTAAGGATTAAATGTGTCTATATGACTTAGAATGGACCCTCATCTACTATTTCCCAGATAATTACATTTTCTTTATTACATGAGCTGTCATTCATATGCATATGTTCCTTTGGCCACATCAGGTAATTTTTTAGCTTACCAAATATTTCTATGAGAGGATTCTTATGGAATTACAGAAATAATAATCATAAAATATTTAAGCTTCATGAGAAGTAGAAATATGATTTATAAATATTAGATGGAAGGTGACTAGTCACATAAAATAGTTATGTTTTATTCTTCCCTTCTGGCAATGATTAAGCATATTTTATAAAAATTGGTCTTTAGAGGGCATTACTTATTTTAAGTCCAGTATTTGGAGGTATGTTCTTTTATTGTTTATTCTGTATAGTTTCAATTGTCGTAACCGTCAACTGACAATATAAGGCATCAAAATATGAAGGATATATTATTCTTAAAGAAAAGTATTGGAGGCCGTAAAAAGAAAAGCAGTAAGAGAGAATGCCAGGAGGATATTTTAAATCCAAAAGGCAAACAGGTTTGGTTGATTGTGGGGAATAGTCTGTCCAAAGAGAAGAGTGCTCCTTAATGAGGATGGATGTTGAACGAAATGGCAGCAGCAAGGCAGAAATTGTGATGCATGTAGAAAGCCTTGCCTTTGAACAATGCCTGTTATACGACTACATTTGAGGCCAGTAGAAGCATTCTCCTATGTGCTGTACAATAAGGAAAATGGCATGATGGAAACAAATACCATCAAGCTGTAAAGTGCTAGGAGCTGTGAGATCTTTTGTTTTCTAAACAAAAGAATTTTCCACTGCCCAAATCTCTGACAAGCAGAAGCTGCTTCTTTACTATAAAGTATCCATTTCATCTTCCAATCAAGATTAATCAGCATCAAATAAGAAAATTATTTTGTAAAGGCAAATGTATGTATGTGTTTACTATGTTAATAACTATTTTACTTTATATTTTACAGAAAACAATTATGGTATATGAGCAAGTAAACACAGTAAAAGTATGATCTCAGGCTGCCTGCCACAGCTATATAAATAATCATCTATTTATGTGTTTTTACTCTCATAATTTTAAATAAAATGTGCATAACATATATAAGGAATATATTATCAAAATGTGTATCACAGTTAAAACATTTCTGAAATACAAAGGATTGTAGAAGACAAAAACATCTTTGTCCATCATAGGATAATGAAAAGTAAGGAGCTTCCATTTCATTGTACTTTGTATTTTGTCTGAAAGTTTCAAAAGTCAAACCCACAGAAAATGTAATAGTATTTTAACATTCAAATTAATGACAGTTCTAGCAGTTAAAATTCAATGTGAAACATTTGATTTGTACTGCATTGGCACTTATACAGGTGCTGAGGGAAAAATTATGTCTGTGAATTTGTATTTTCAGATCGAGAAACACATAGAGAACCATCTATACACTATCACTTGTTGTACATGAATTATTCAGGAATCAAGCTATAATCTCGTAGATGAAAACTACATCCAATGTAAAATGCTTGTCTTCCGTTTAAATACTCATTTGAGACCAATGTTGTATTTGCTTGGATTCAAAATCCTGTAGCATGATAATAGTCAAAACACTTCCAGAAATATGAGAAATACTTACATGTAAAAAATATTTATCACAGTGTCATCTGAAATTCTGATGTATTTCAGTTCATAACACATTGTTAAAAAGGAGTCAACCAAAAATTAAACTTTCATCTCAATGGCTTATCTGTGATCACTAGTGTCCCAATTATTTTTTCTATTTTTATCGTACACACACAGTGGGTTTTGGTGACATATTGTTGACAAAGATAAAGGCAACTGATAATAAGGACTATGCACTACTTCTCAATGGTGTCATTGATGATGGTTTTTAGTAGTGTTTATACTATGATTTTAGATGACACATAGAAACATATCCAGAAGACTTTTCATAGAATAGTGTGGTCTCTGAATTTTAAAGGAAGAATAGAGCTTCGACATCACTTTATCCCTGATAGCATAGAGAAGCTAAAGTGATTTTGTCTCAATAACAATCTGTAAGCTAAAAATACTGGTTCAATACTATAGGTTTACCACCTAATTTACTTATATTATTGTTAGTAGGTGGCTTAAAGGCAAGTTTAGGCAGAGTTTACAAAGTTATACTAGGGAATAAGTAAATATTCAGTATACTATTATTAATGTCCTGTACTCTTTCATTTTTGAGCTAGCATACAAAATAATGGGTTTCATTGTAGTATTTGTATATAATGTCTCTACCAACTGTTCTGGATTTCCCACATGCCTTTTTCACTGGTCCCTGGTAATATTTGTTAAATGATAGTTTTACATTTGTTTAATGAGTTATATAGTAAATCAAACGACACTGTGAAGGACAAATGTAACTCTAAATTCTTTTGTTGACTCAGGGTATGGGAAAAGGAAAAATTAAACAAAATTTACACATTATATTTTATTTTAAAAATGAGGTCACAAGTAAATTTTGTTAGTGATAAAAATTTCAGATAAACAACCTACTTGGGAAGATGGGATTTCATTTACTGGTTTACTTAGAGAAAAACTTAGTTTCAAGCCTAAATTTTAAGCAAGAGTCTATAATCTATGAACCAAATATCCACTTACATAACTGTTAGAGGCAGCAAGAAGAACAATTCTTTTTCAGGGGTCAGAGTGCCTGCCTGGTCTTCAAGGAACAGCAAATGGTTTAGGAAAATGGAACAAGACTTACAGGACATCACAGTGTGGATCAGGGCAGAAAGTCTAGAGCTAGACAGACTGTAATGTCTCTAGGACTATGCAGCTCTCTCCGACATTGAGAGTTTATATATCTATTCATATATATAATTTTTAAAAAATTTTCATGTATACTCTCCTGCTCACCTTCCTTTCCTTCCTTCAATCCCTCCCAGTCCTCCTTCAGCCTCCTTCCACCCCATCCACCCAACCATTCGCCAAGGAGGGCACAGAGTCCCAGGGTGGTTCAGTTCAGTTTGGTATATCATTTGAAGTAGGTCTGATTCCTTCATCCCAATGTTAGGGCTAGGTTAGGTGTTCCTCTGTAAGGAATGGGCTCTAAGATGCCAGTTCATGCACAGGAACATAGTTGATCCTACTGCAAGAGGCTCCACAAATTGTCCATGCCCTTTGATAGGCATCTACCTTTGGAGGGTTTAGTTCCTTTCCCTGAAGGTTCCTAAGTGTTTGTTTCTGATTCAGTGACCTCCCAATTGTTTTAGTCAGCTGTCTCTGTGAGTCTCCAGCTAATGATCCTGATTCCTTTGCTCATATACACTCTCCTCCCTCTCTCTTGAGCTAGACCTGGTGTTTAGCTATGGACCTCTGCTTGTGCTTTTATTCCTTGTTGGATGTAGGTTCTATAATGACACTTAGGGTGGTCATTCATTTGATTATAGGAGAAGTCCTATTTAGGCACCCTCTCTACCTCTGCTTGGAGTCCTAGCCAGGGACATCTTGTGGGTTCTTGGTGGTTCCCTTAGCATCTCGTTCCTTTCTAATCCCACAGTGGCTCCCTCTATCAAAATATCCATTTTTATTCTCTCTCTTTGTTGCTCCTCTCACTAAACCATTCCCTCTCTCATGATTTGTTCCCACCTCTCCTTGGTTTCTACTCATCATGATCCCAATTTACTCTAGTAATCTTTTCTATTTTCTCTTCCTGAGGGATCCCTAGATGTCTCTCAAGTTTTTTTTTTCTTTGTGTTTTCTTTTCTTCTGATCCCAAGCTGTTCAGGGGTTGTGGTTTGCAGCCTGGAAAAGCAGAGTGTTGAAATTTCAAGCAGAGAAGAATGATGTAATCTTTCCTCTGTCTTAACAAAATGATTCTTGCTATTTTGTGGAAGATCCATTTGACGACAAGGTTAGAAATGGAAGAATAATAAGGATTTATTACAACAAGACAATCAAGAGACAGTGATACAGATACTCAGAATTATTACTTCAAAACCAACACTCAGGAAACTTAATCAGAAAATAGTTGGGATACTCAAAAGAGTAATTTGAGTATTGACTAGAAGTGTAGTGCAAGGGAGGATCACTGTTCATATGAGAAATGCCTTTGGATTTGATCCTAAATAATGAGAGGAGGGACAAAAAGAAGGAGGAAGAGATGGAGGGGAGAAGAGAGATGGAAAGGGAGGAAAGAAAATGTGTAAGGAAAAGAAGAAGGGAGAAGTGGAGGAGGAGAAATAAGGTAATTTGAGAATATCATACTACAGAGGTGGTCTTCAAGGGTTGACTTAAATGTCTAAATACATCTTTAATGACTGTGCATATAGTAGACCGACACAAATCTCAAGTGACAGGAGGGACAAGCTATTACTAAAACCTATGTGGTGGTCAGCTAGCTACAGAGACATGACTTTTTGACATGTAATAGCCTTTTCTGACAGGACACAAATGGCTAAACACAACCTAGCAGAAAAATAGCCAGAAGAAAAAAGTACTCAACATCACTTTTCTCCTGCTCTCTCTTCTGCTGACACAACTTGTTGACCATATCCAATGAGAAACTGTAAGAAAGAAATAGCTCAAGGGAACATATCAGACAAGCACATTAGTGGTGAAATTGGAAGTAGAAATTGTCAATAATAGCACATTATTAAAATTTCACCCCTGGTATGCACAAGTACATCCAACATTAAGCTATCACCATATGTTGATTAGAGAGAACACATACATGCAGAAATTACAAATACAAATATGCTTTTTTGGATAACATTAATTTGCTATTAAAAGTGTTAATGCATTCTAATACTTGGGTAATGATGTGTAAACTTCATCTATTAGGAATTTATTTTTAATGAACTTAATGTATTCTGCATGTCAGTTAAAAATGATGTGTTTATTAATCTTTATGCTATGAATTCAGACATGTAAGAGGTATTACTAGGAATTATTGAACATGTCTTGAGCATTAGAGAAACTTTGTTTCCAAAGAAAAAGGTATGTCTTACTGAAAATTCTACTTACATATTTTATTATTATTGTCTCTTTTCTATTTCAATTTTATTTCTAATTTTATGTGCATGTGCCCCTTTGTTTGCATTTTAGTCTGAACAAATGGATGTGGGTACCTGTGGCAGGCAGAAGAGATCATAGGATCCCTAGAATGAATGTTACAGGTGGTTATGGAATGCTCACTGTGGGTACCTAATTCAGTTTCTAAAAATAACAGCAAGCACACTCAATGGCTAAGCCGTCTCCCCAGAATTTTTTTCTTGATCTTTGGGGTATCATTAATCTAACAAAATTTTAAATAAAAGCAATGTATCATTTATCAAATTTGAGTAATTTTTCAAGATGGTCTCTCTTTATAGAGTTCAGTGTGAACTGGGTGTTTCTGGGCCTAATAGAGTTCTCAAACAGAAAACAGCTACATTGGTATGAAATTTTGACACAGAAGAAAAGAATTGGTAATAAAAACATGAATAGTGAAAGACATAAAACATTAAAACTGAGGGATAGTTATATTTTACAGGAAATGTGATTAGTAATCACAAACACAACAAACTGAGATAGTTTAGTACAAGTTGAATTCAGTCACTCAAAATGCACTTCCTTTCCTCTCAGTGAGAAGAAAAGCATAAAAGATTGCATAAGAAAGATGTGATTTCCACCCACTCACCTGTGTATTCCAGTGCTCAGGTCTAGGATTCCTATATGCACTAAACAAGAATAAAGAGAACCAGGTGCATGGGAATGTAGTTAATAGATAACTTACTTGAATTAAATGGCCCCCAATTGATCATATTTAATCAACAATCAAGTACTTTCTGAACAATACCACAGAAAGTGTTTCTTTTATTTATCCTTACTTACACATCTGTGGTGATTTGAATGAAAATGTCCCCCCATTCATAGGGAGTGGCACTATTTGAAAGGATTTGAATGTGTGATTTGTGGGAGGTAATGTGTTACTGGAGGTGGGCTTTGAGGGTTCAAAAGCCACAAACCAGGCCCACTCTCTGTCTCTCTGTCTCTCTTTCTCTCTGCCTACAGGCCAAATGTAGATATATGAGCTCCAGCAGTGCCATGTCTGCCCATGTGCCACCATGATGATAATGGACTCAACCTTTGAACTGTAAGCCATTCTCAGTTAAATGCTTGCTTATTATAAGAGTTGTCATGGTTTTGGTGTCTCTTCACAGTAATAGAACAGCAACTCAGACAACATCCATTAAAAACAAAAAAACAAAACCATAATCATGTCCTTCTGTGACAGTCATTGGTTTTTTAAGGTAGCCCCAAAATTCAATCTAACTAAAAAAAAATACTTTTAACTACAGTTAGTCCAAAATTAGAATTGCTTATTTTGCTCTAGCAAAATATAAATTCTCAAAAGGGAGTCAGGAAATTGAAACATAGTTCTGAACTGGTGAAGTAGAAACAGTTATGTGTTTTAAAATGAGATATGTATTTCGTTTTATGGATACTTAGGGATTATTTACTGAAGGGTCCCAAATGCTTTGCAAATGTGACTGGTAAGTCTCTAAATCTTCATTGCATCCCTGAGAAGATACTGTTACTTACCATTCTCATCCCAATTTTATTACTGAAAATATTAAGGCACAAAGAGTTAATGACCAGAAAAAGTTACATCAAATCAAAGTTGCAGAGGAGGACCTTGAAGTGAGTTCTGTCTCTAATACGGAAATAAAATATTAACTCAGGGGAACATAAACAAACAAACAAACAGTAAGGATTCAATGGCATATTTAGGTGCTCTCAATGCTATAACTATATATGTGCCTTTGAAGTAAGACTCAGTAAAGGCATTGGTTAACTGCTTTTTAAACATTGATGACAATTACATAAGCCTCCTTTTCTGTGGTGATATATTATATATTTAATAAAAATAGCCTGAAATATCAGGGGACAGAGATATCCATAGGACAAAGCCAGGAATATCAGGGAGTGGTGACCCATGCTTTTAATCCCATCACTTGAGAGGAAGCAATCCATCTGGACCTGTGTGAGTTTAAGGCCTAACAGAGCCAGGCAGTGATGGCACACACCTTTAATCCTAGCTCTAGGAAAACTGATCTAGGAAGTAAGATAGCTAGGCAGAGGGAGAGAAGGAAGGAGTTCAACATCCTATTTTGGCTGAGGACAGAAAGGTTGGAATCAGAGAATTCTTAGAGAAAGGCCTGAAGAGTTGGCTGGTTGAGAATTGGCTGTGGTTTGTTCCCTGTCTCTAATATTTCAGCTTTTCCCCAAGGTATGGCTCTGTGTTTTTATTATAATATCAAATAGAATTATGCAATACTTCTCAACCTAATTATCTTACATGTAGAAAAGAACACAATGTAGCTTCCTCCAAACATGGAAAAAAAATTAAAGGGTTCTTAGAACCTTTAATAAATGACTATTAGGAATAGGCCCCATGTTTAGGAGTAGATGAGCAACACAGAACTAACTCAGCTGCATTTTGGAAGGCTTTTTATGTCTTATAATAAATGCTTTGACTGAAATTAAAAAAATTTATCCTTTTCTTCCTCCATTTGAATTTCTTCTTCCCTCTCCCCAGGGATTAAAAAGGCAAAACCTCAGCCCTCTGTTTCTGGAGAAACATCATTGAAAAATTCTCAAACTACAATAAGGATTAACAACTCTATCTCCTTCTGTGAGAAAAATCAAAAAGCCTGTATCAATTACATGGCAACTACTGAGTTTATGTAGCTGTGAATTCAATGCAGTAAGATAATGTGTTTGTCACATTTAACTATCTCAGGCATCTAACATATTGGGATTAATCAGACATACGGAAAGAAAATAGAAGGGAAGAAATGTAGAAGGTTTGTGTCTTGCCTGAGTCAAGTTGTGTCCTTAGTCTAAAGTTTTAGTTTTCTTACTTGAAGATCATGTATAGTCCATGGTGCCTATTCTGCTCACCCTTGTGGTTAATGCAGACTCCATGAGGAATGTCACCTGATCTCCCAATGTTCTAGTCCTTTTCTCAAACAAATAAACACACTCCAGACCCTGTTTTTTTTTTTTGTTTTTTTTTTGTTTTTTTTTTTTAATCCAAACTTATATTTTATAATTTCACCAATAAAGACATAGGAGTCAGAGTCTGGAGCATAAACCAGCTACTCTAAAATTGAAAAGCAACTAGTTGACTTTCCTCCTTAGTTGATGTCTCAGAAAGATGGTGTCCTTCTACCACACACTAAAAGAAAATATGCTCCCACACTCCAAGTTCCTCCCTCCTACTTCCTGTGTGTCTCTCTTCTGGACTCCTGACTCTATGACTACTTTTGTCAGCTAGTTATTGGCTACACCTCCTGACCCAAGTTTGATTTTATTCAATTAATCCAATCTCAGGGTTCAAAGCATGAACAAACATCTCACCACAAGACCCTTAAAACAAGCTGATTTAACAAACACAAGTGAGACCTCTCTTATTCCAGCCATTCTTTTTGAGAAGCGAGTTTCTGCCCTTGGGAAACAATTGAAAAGCATTCTGGAGCACCACAGTCTCTTCCTCATCCATTTTTCACTCCCTCTGTTGCTCAGCATCCTCACTCGGTCCTCTGCTATCTTCCTGTTCACAGAAATCTGTTTTCATTAAGGGCATCAAGGAGTTTAAATTCTCAAGCAGCAGAAGTTTCAGTCACTCTTTTGTAGCACAATACAGTTAAATAGTCTTCACTCAAAACACTCTTTTCCTTTGAAATGTTACCTTCAAACTTCAAGTTCCCTTGCTTCTTTTCTCTATTTTGTACACTATTTATACACTGCTCTGCCTTCAGGATTTCTGTGGGCTCTTTACAGAACCATGTGTTCCAATGAGGTCCCACTCGCACAAAGGCCCAGCTGGCAATGATTTTTGATGTCTAATGCAAATAAAACCTGTAGCTATTTCCTACTTCATTGGGTTGGCTCTTTCTCAGTCTATCTACATAGGTGACTGTTACTCTGTATCTCTGGATACCATATTAGAAATGTCTCTGTAGCTATATAGTTAGTTTAGGGTATATATAGCAGAGACATAGCTGCTTCTCCTTTTTTTCTTCTTTGAGATAGATGATCATATAAAAAAAATAAAATAAGGCAGATCACATCAAAACTGCTAACTACTGCATTTTCCAAGCTTAATGAGAATCTCTACACAAGATTGGTACTTTGCCTATTTGTCCAGTTCCTAGGACACTCACTGGGAGAAGGAATATGTGAGTGTGCATGTGCGTGTGTGTGTGTGTGTGTGTGTGTGTGTGTGTTTGTATATAACAGTATATATACTCTTTCAGAATACCCTGAACTTTTTAATATCCAACTAGGTAAACACTGTCATTCAAAATTACTCAAATATTTAAATACTTGTTTTTTTTCTGTGTTATTATTTTTACTTTGTAGGAGAGAAAGCTTGGCCAAATAGATGACATCTATATCAGATGTCACATGATATGATTGCCAGTATATCTCTCTATGAGATTCTGGAATAAATGATAAAGATAACTGAAAGTTTAAAGATATCATTTTCTAAAATCTAAATTGAGTATGGCTATGATCACTTTATTTGCCATATGTCTGTTTGGTGGTATAAAACTATCATTTGTTTTAGCGGGCTGTGTAGCCTTGACCCAGGTCATGAATTTAACCACTTGAGATAAAATTTTGAATTAAGTTTTCCTCATGATTCAAGTTCAACTTTTACTAGCTGTTACTATCTACAAATATATGAACCAACCTGTTTAAGAGGTATAAAAGGGTGTAAACATAACCTTTCTGTTTTGTAAATTTGCATTTTTATTTGTATGATTTTAAAATCAGTCATAGGTGGTTCAAATAGTGAAAGCCTCCACCCAGAGGAAGACCTTGAGTGAAAATGAGAAACAGCTGGGGGTATCCGGCTAAATGATTTTGCTGCTAATATCCATTGATAAGAAAGGCATATGACAAAAAATGGTGTTTGATATATCAAATGATTCTAAAAATTGTTTAAAGTAAAATCCTTTTATGTCAAATGAAGGAAATGAAAAGTGTTAGGAAGGCAATTATCACCTGTTATCTGAATATCAATTGATAGCATGGGAAAGCTAATGGATTTATCAACTATAAATTTAAACTATACCTTCAGCAAGGAGTGAAAATGGCATGTTAACTCATTCATTCAGCTGCTTATTTGATCATTCAAAATCCAGGTACTGAGAATTAATACAGGACAGGCACTGGTGTTTCAATGACAAGCCATGAGAAACTGGTGTGACACAAAATAAGCAATTAAACACATAGATAAGAAAGACCCTCAGATTATGGTTGGTGGTATATGGGAAGTTAGTATTTAGGTAGACAAAACAGGTTTTCACAATTGGAAAATGTATCTAAAATAGGATGGATAGAAGACATCACTGTGAGGGCTTGATATTAATGAGTCACCAAGAGAGTTGTGTGCTGTGGGAAATTCTTGAAGAATAAGGCATTAGAAATATACTTGGTATCACACAAAGGAATACCCAAACATAGACAAAGTATCTCATCTCAACAAAACAAAACTTTACTCTTGATCAAGAGAGTGTACTGCAAACAGCAAGCATAGGGGGTGCACTCAATTTTTATTATAATACAGGTAGTGACTGTCTTCTTCCCATTGCCTGAGGTTCAATCTCATAGACTTTCAATACTGACTAACTTTAAGGGCAAAGCAAAGGAATGAAAGAGAAAGAAGTCAGCCACTTAAAATAATGCAATAAGGCCTTGTGGTTCGGGAGTGGGTTGTCTTGTTTTGTAAGGCATTGTAAGATTTTGATGGGGAGATGGGAAGTATTAAGACATTTGCATAGGGTTTTAGTAGGTAAGAAAGATAAAGATACTAATTGCTTGTCACAAAAGACTGTTTGACCGAAAATAGTAATATTTAATGTTTCTTACAAAGGCAGCTGATTTTAAGAGTGATATAAAGCTAGAAAATCTCTAAAGTGCAGCAACACAGGTCTGTAAGCTTTTCATCAAGGAGACTAGGGAGAAGGCTTACACAATAGAGGTTAAGGTGGACCCTATAACAAAACCACATCACAAAGATAAAAATGAATAATAAGAAGAAAAATAAAAATATGAGTATACAAAGTAACGGAAGTGCAACTGAAAAATAGCCCAGAAGACCAAGTGGAAGTTCAAAAAGAATCATAAGCCATTGGCATCTTAAAGACGAGTACAGGAAGGTTCAGATTTATTCTAGCATGTCAGAAGTGCTTGATAAAGGGAACCATCCAAATCATTATTAAAGGCTTTTTGTTTTTGTGGAGAAATTACTAAAAAGAATATGAGAAATATTCACATTATATCACTGTTTTAGAAAGACTTGTTGAAGAAGATTGAGTCTGACCTGGAAAGCAGTACAGAAGTCGATTTCCCTTGCAAAGAATGTCATTGCATGAATAGATATGCACTGAGAAGTGACCTACAAAAAAAGTTTTGAGAATAGGAAAAAAATAAAAGAGGAATTAATGACACTTGGCCTGAGCATGTGATGATGTCATGGTAAGATAAATATCTTGAGGGTAGAAGCATAGGTCAGATGGTTTGATGATGGGCTATTGCTGCACTTCTCGTTTGAGGGGCTCATAGCTTTTATTGCATGTTTGTAACATCACAATTAAGATCTAAGGATCATCAGTATCTTGTGATTTCTTTCCAGCTCTTGGATCTTATCTAAAAAAATATGGAATGGCTCCCCTGTTAGAAATAACATATCACTAACATTTTTCCAATATCACTATTTTGAAATTCAGTGTTTTGATGAATAAAAATGTTAAATTTGATAAAAGTTGCCAATCATTTCCTTGGAGAATTAATTAAATTTATTCCTGAATTTACAAGCTAAAAATAGCAATGGTTGACCTCATGTCAATCTATGCTTATACTTTCATTAAGAAAGCTTGACTTTTAGAAAGAATCCTACCATCTGAATAGTGTTATGGATAATAAAATAAGCATATGCAGTTTTTTCTCTTAATAAATTTACAAGACGAAGCCTTTGATCTTCTTCTGTAAATGGCTAAGGACAATATAGACAAAGGCCAGCATTTCTAGAAGCTCGCACCATTCACCAACGTCAAGCCTCCCCTTTCTCTCTAAGGTGACTCAGCTAGACAGTGTGTTGATGCATCAGAAGCTCTTCACAATCACTATGTCATTTCAGATTAGTGACTACTAACAGTCTTATTGCTGAAAATGTACTTTATTTTCACCATAGATGTTGCCCAAGGCTTACATGATCTGTTTTCTATATGTTACAGTTCTCTATCTCTAACCAAGATGGCAAGAAAGCTAAGTACATGTGACCAGAGCCAAGAAGAGACCTAAAAAGAAGATGCATTTGGGAACTGTGAGCACAAAAATAAATATTTCTGCCATGGGATACAATGAAGTCTATATATGGGAAATCTAGAAGGAAATAACACATGAGCAAAATCCTAAAATGTATTAAAAGATTTGAAAGCAGAACCTCGTAATGATTTTTACTTAAAAATAATAGAATGGTTTATACCAAAGCTGAACTTTGTTTTATGCCTTATATAATCTATATGGTTAATAGCCTTATATAAGAACTTTCACACTATTCAAAGAAGCAGCTGCAATTTCATGGTTTTTATTTGTTGTGTTCAAACAATAAATTCACATGTTAATGATTTCAGTAATTTTTACAAAGGCTCTATTGGGTCATCACCAAACTTTAAAGGACAAAGAGCTGGCTAAAGGTTTGGGGAAAGTGATTGCTCTGAATGACAAAAAGAACTTTTTCAGAAACTTAAAAGTTCAGTAGAAGGGAACAGGAATTTGGGGGATAAAAAAGAAACTAGTGACCTTGCAAAATTATATGCTGATGAGGGAACAATTGCTCGTGTAAATCACATAAATTATTCACTTATACAATAGTCATTCTTTAAAAATGGAAGTTTTAAAACTAGAAGCTGAATTCTATTTTACTGTGTAGTCCATATAGCTAATACAAATACAAATGCTGTATTTGGAATATTTTACATTGGTAGCTCTATCTGAGTCTTCATGTTTAATGCCATTTGTCAAATGGTTTATCACAATGATATTATTATAGAACACAGAGTTACACCTTCACTTTTCTATGCATTGAGTAGATTCCCTATTTTATAAAAGAGTAGAAAATAGTTTTTAATAATTTCAAAAGAGACTATTGCTGCAAGATTTTAGCATTGTTCATTTATTTATATCCTCTTGTTGAATATTTAGGATATTTTTATTTTACAGTAATGTTTTGTTGTTAATCTTCCCCCAAGATATTGCCTACCAATTCTATATTGGTTTTGTTTCCCTTAACCTATTTCCCCTTCTTTGAGGGAATATTTTGTTACTATTGACCCTCTTCTATTCCTGTGAAATCTGTTTATCTTATTTTAGAATGAGAATGTGGAGAAGGAAGGAGATGAGGAGGAGAGGAAGAGAAAGAAGAAGGGAAAACAGGAAACAAATAACAGGAAATTTAAGAAGCAACCAAGGAAAAAATGTCTTCACCTGCTATGATGTTATCTGCTCTGATTAGTATCTTCCTGCATATTACAATTGGATTTTTTTTAAACTTTCCTGACATATTTTCTACCTGTAAACCTCATCAATACATTGCTCTAGATTTTTTCTATTGTTTTCAATAGAAATCTATGAACTGAGCCACATTGGAACTTTGGTACCTCCTGCCCTTGTTGCGGAGGAGATAAAGTGATGGGGAAAAGAGAGAGTGACTGGGATGGGTGGGAGGGGGAAGTGAGTTTGAACAAAGGGATACATGGATAAAAATATGACGTTATTCATAATAAAAAATAAAGAACGGGAGTTTATTTAGTTCACAGTTTTGAAGGTTGAAAAGTCCCAGAACACAGCACCAGTTTCTTGATGCTCATTGCCTATTGAAGTGTATTTTATTACATCTTGACTTGGTGGGAAACATCACATGGTAATTCTCATCTGCCATGTCTGCGCTGGTCTGTCTTTCTCTTTGATGAAGCCACCTGTGCACACAAAAACCTGCACTCTCTTTTCACCCAATCTTAAATTTAACTGATCTACTTACAAGCAACATTAACATATAAACTTGTAGACCATGTTTTTTGTAAGTGAATTTTGGTGAGACACATTTAACTCATATCATGTAGATATTATCACCAGTGCTTTCTTTCTTTTTGCTAAATTATTTCAATATCATATAAAAATGCTACTTTCTCTCATCATAAAACAATTGGAAAAATACTTAACATTGCATCCTGCTGCTACCATTTTTTTCTCTCCTCTAGAGAAAAACTTCCAGATGGTTTTTTTTGGTCTATGGATTATCTTCAGTTTCTTTCCATTCTCCTTTGAAATCCTTCCAATCAAGATGTCACTCCATATGCCACCAAAATGTCCTCAAGTTGATCAGTGATCTCCACATTGTTCCAAGTAAATAAATTCTTATTTTCCATTTCTTTGTCCAAAAATAAAATGACTTTGTGTAAAGTGCCCTCAGCATTATCCATTAGAAACCAAGCACAATGGCACTCACCTAGGAATCCGGTCCTAGAAAATTGGAGGGAGGAAGGTCAAAAGTTTCTGGTTAGTCCAAGCTACATGATGACTTTGAGTTATGTCTGGGCTACACATGAGATCCTTCCTATCCCACAAATAAACTTAGTGTTACCCAACAGAACCACATATACATGATGAAATGTTCATGTGAATCATTTAGGGTACATATGTTTATCTCATATTTTCTTATATGCTCATGAATTGGTACTTCATTTTATTCAAGGGTGGAGAACTTTGGGGTCTAATTAAACCTTCATCGTTCTGCTGTAACTTGCCATTAGTTCAACATGTGGTTGAGTTTGTTTATTTTAACTATAATGGCCCAGAGTTCTCAATCAAATACATGGAAAGCCCAGAAAGGATAAATCATTAGCAATGTCAAACTTATGACTTTGCTTTTCTGATTTTTAACTGATTTTCTCTCTGTTACACGACACTTTCTTTCAGGTACCATTAAAAATATGTGTGAGGTGATAATAGTCTGGAACTGAAGCTTAAAGAATAAAGGCAAACAAAATAAAATATATAAACTCAATTGTGGTATAAACTAGACAATAGAACATATAACCTTAGAGCCTAGAACATTTCTTAAGTCATTAAAAAGAAATACAACAGAAATGAGACTGTTCAGGGGTTAAAGAGAAAACCTTAAGATGTTAGGCTGGATCTGGTAGGTAGAGTTCTTCTGTTACTCTATCATGGTCTTTTTGAGTGAATAAAATTTACTAACTGGGCATAAGCTTTCATCTTCGAAATTTATAATTGTGACTCCACCATGATCTCTGGAACTAAACCTGGTATCCTAGTTTGACTTCCTGTGGTCATAAGGAAATACCAAAAGTAAGTTGACTGAAAGTATACTTACATGGCACAGTATACCAGCAAAGGAAGTCAATACAGGAATTCAAGGCAGGAACGTAGAGACAGGAACCAAAGCAGTGACCAGGAAATACGCTACTTACTGCTTAACAGTCTCTTGTGTGCTCTGCAGCTTTTCTTATACAATCCAGAACCTCTTGTTCCCAAGCAGCACTATCCAGAGTAAGCTGGGCCTTCCATTAGCAACTAAGAAAAAAATAACCAATAGATGCCAATCTGATGGAGGCAATTCTTTATTTGAAGTCCCCTCTTCCTATGTAACTCTTTTCTGTGTCACTGACAAAAACTAACCAATTCAGCCAGTATCTGAATTTCTAAAGGTTTTCCAGGTTGGTTTTTAGTTGGTTGGTTGGTTTGGGGTTTGGTTTCTTGTTTGATTGATTAGGTTCTTTTGTTTCTTTGTTTCATTTTGTTTTGTATGTGTAATGGGGTCTCATATGTAATCCAGTCTAGCCATGAACTTTCTTTAGCCTCCAAATTATGAAATTATAGATGTATACCCCCATGCCCAATTTTTCAAGGTCTTTATAGTTTAGCTTTACAACTGGAACCTAATACATAGAATGTGTATTAAATATGAATGCACAGAAGCACCAACAGCAAATATATCCTTGGACTGCATGGTGGCAGGGCAGTTCTTGGGCTACTTTCCCAATGTACTGAATGACAGTCTAAACTTTAATTTTTATACTGTATTATATTTTGCTTATTTATTGTGTGTATTATAGTGGGGAGTGTTTGTATGTTAGCTTGTATGTGCAACTGTCTACATATAGAGGTCAGATGACCACTTGATGAGTTGATTTATTGTACATTCCAGGGATCAAACTTAGGACACCAGCTTCAGTGGAAAGATCCCTCACCTACATAACTGCCCAGTCTTCTTGCTGGCCTCAGAATCTGCATTTGATTAAACCACCGAGAGATGTGAATGCCCATTAAGTGTGCGCATGATTCTTATAAACACAGTATAAAGAGAGAAAAAGAAACTACTATACTTCCTATTACTCTACTTCCATCACCCTCCAGTGTTACTTGAGCCATGTATGAATAAAGGTCCATTAGTTTAAGTAAGTATGGATGTATCACAAAGGAAAACAGAATGTGAGCACAGAAGAGGGCCTAGAGATAACTTTCCTGCCAAATTCCCTCACTGACAACTCCTGAGAACATCAGTCTTAGAGGCAAGTCACCCTGAAGCACAAGGAAAACTAAGAGCTCAGCCAATGGCTTTCAAATTTACATATTGTGACTGGTCTGATTATACATTATTACCAGAAAAAAAATTATACCTTATTTTAAATTTTATTAAAATAAATTGTCTTTAAGTAGTTTTTCTTTCAAAGTTCAGTATTAAAAGGAATAAGACACAGTGCTTCTAAAATTTAACATACTTTAACAGCATACTTTCTGGAGAGCTACTAGTTACAAACCTGGAGTGGATTTCTATATAATCTACAAAGATTATTTTGTAATCTAATTCATCTTCTAGGATAATTATTTAAAAAATCAATCACTGTCAGTTTATAACAATAATCAGAGAGAAATCAGAAAATAGTGGTTGTATTGAAGTGCTCAATTTCTTCCCAAGATAGGAAGATCAAATCAATCCAGCAACTGGGAATTGCATTAAAACTATTTCTAAGCATAATTTAGCTGCATCATTTTACATCCCAGCCCCCCTTTGCTCTCAATGTTCTGTGTGTGTGTGTGTGTGTGTGTGTGAGAGAGAGAGAGAGAGAGAGAGAGAGAGAGAGAGAGAGAGAGAGAGAGGTGCACAGTGGCTTTAAGATGACATTTTAGAACTCATTATAGCTTCTTTTAACTTTCCTGAAAAAGGATTTCTTAGTAAATAAATGCCTTTCTTTCTTTCTTTCTTTCTTTCTTTCTTTCTTTCTTTCTTTCTTTCTTTCTTTCTTTCTTTGTTTTTTGTCTAATCAAAAAAGAATGACAAATGACTAAGTCTCAAATGATACTTTTTCAGTTTGAAAAAGAAAAGGAAAACCTAGCCATAGGACAACATAGTGAATTTGCATGTTAATGAAGATCCAGTCATACACAGGACTTGTTTGTCAGATAATCACCTTGCACTACTCTGCTTCAACAACTCTACCAGAAGAAACATTTTGCATATTGTCTAACTCAAGAATTCTAAACAAATAAATGCTATTGTCTTTATAATCTAGGTTATAAGCAGCTTGCCTCACCTCCATTGTTCCATTTATTCAAAAGAGAAGGCACATTCAAATGTAGCTGTTTTATCTAGAAATTGTGTAATATTAGTTAGGACACAAACATTTACAAAGAATCTCAATTTAGAAGACTGGATTGTGTGTTTAGGAGAAAAAAAATGGTACTGATTCATGGTCCATCTGACTCACGGTCCATCTGACACTGTTTTTCTGGCCAAATGCTTTGTTATATAAGCATTGCTTCTTGGTATGGCCACTTACTGTTGGAAGTACTGCATCTCACTGCCCCACAGTGACCCTAAACTTTATACGCACAGTAGCTTGCCAAAAGTTTTTACAGCAACACTAAAATGGTCTGTGGTAGAGCTGATTTTAAGATTGCATCAGCTATTAACTGATGAATATCATAGTGTGCTTTAAGCCACAATTTCCTATCTGAAATTTGGGACAAAAATACCTATGTTGGAAAGTCCCAAGAAGAATAAATGTGATTCTACAACAGAGTCTCTTGGCAAGTACCTGGCCAAAGTTAAGACCTATTCGCATCTTCCTCCCAACAATACTGGTAACCTCTTGTAAATGTTCTAAAATCAATACAAAAAAAAAGGAATTTAGAAAAATCTATTTAATACAATTAATTTACATATTCCAAAACCTATCAGCTCCAAAATGAGTAGAATTTCCTTAAAGAATGGTTGGAAACATAGATAGAAATACTGCTGGTTGTCCTCTCTTTCCTATTTGCAATATTTTGAAAGTCATGCTAAATAACACTAAGGGCTTCTTTAAAATCTACAAGAAAACCAATTACTTTTAAAACTTCTTAAAATATATACATATATGAAAGTAATATTAGTGGAGTGATAATAAGGTGAAGAGAAAATAATTCTGCTAGACATCCTAGGGCACCAAATAAAACCACAGTACCAGTAATAGGTTCCATTTTGTTGAGTCATTGGCTAAAGGATTCCCATAGAACTACTTACCCCCTGAATGTCAATGTACCCTCTCTGAGGAATGGATAGGCGGATGGGGTGGATGGAAACTGTGGTATGACTGGGAAGAGCATAGAGATGGGTGAGCAGTGGTGGCTATGTTTAAAATAAAAAACATTTTAGTAAAGATATAAAGTTAAAGAAAAGAACTACCTATCCCCAAACATTATAGGGTATTGTCAAGGCTACTGGTTATTCTCTAAAGTCTGATAATAAGGCCCTGATGCTGAAGATAAAATTTCCTTTTTATCAAACATAAAAAAATTGAATAGGTACCCAACTAAAAATTCACCTCTTTTAATTGCATGCATGGTTCTGGAAAGTACTTCTTATGTTACCAAAGCACATATATAACCAATATCACTCAACTACCAAATTACAACCAATATCAGTAACCCACCTTCAAGATTGCTGTTGCAATAATAGCACAAATTTTATGAGAATAGCTGCCTTAGTCACTGAACTATTAATGTAAAAAGACACCATGACCACTAGACCATTTACTGGGGACTTACAGTTTCAGAGGTTTAGTCCATTATCATCATGACAGAAAAGATGGTGGTATGTAGGCAGACACTGGAGCAGTAGCTAAGAACTAAATCTTGATCTACACACAGAAAAAGACTCAATCCTCAAAGCCCATTCCCAATGACAGAGGCATCTAACAAGGCCACATCTCCTATTTCTTTCAAATAGTGCAACTCCATGTTGACCAAGTATTCATTCTATGAGCCTGCAGGAGTCATTTTAATTCAAAGAACCACAATAAGCAAGCATTTTTACATTGTATTTACAGTTCTTTCCCTGAGACAGAACCTATATCTGACACTGCTAAAATGTTAAAGAATATAATATTAACTATATCATGGATCCTAGAGAAAAGGCTAATGTTATTCTACTAAAGGAACATAACAATAAATGACTCTTATTAACATATTGCTACGACTATAGATCAGAGCATTCCTTCACTTTCATGGAGAGAAGACACTTCTTTTTGGAGTAGACAATAACACAGGGATGAGACCCCCAACAGACAATGTGCCAAGAGTGAGGGGTTATGGAGCACTCAGTTCTAAAGGGAATGGCTTATGTAGACCCCCTACTCAAGGCTCATGGAGCTATGTGGTAGAAGAAGCAGAATGATTTTAAGAGCCATAGGTGGTGAATGATTCCAAGCAAATAGTTTTTTCCAGGTACCAGATTGTTGTATATATAAACTATATGTGATAGCATGCAGAAGACCTGCACAGATTTAAACCTGTCCAGATAGGTAGAAGTGTACACAAACTTCTTTACCTAACCAAGCAGTTATTGAAATTAATACCTAGTAAAAAAGAGAAAATATTTTTCTCCAGTAAAGTATCAGAGTATATGAACCACACTCCAGGGCAGGCTCATGCTCAGAAGATGTCCAACACAAAGTAGACTTATAGTTTTTTTGTGTGGTTTTATTTTGTTTTGATAATTTTGTCTATTTTCAAAAATGTTTAGTTTGTTTTTATTTTTGCTTATTGTGTTTATGCAATATGATTTAATTACAAACATAAAAAGATGACCAAATGGGATCCTTCTCCCTTAAACAGCATTTTCCAATATGGAAGCAAATACTAATTTTTTGTCAATGCACAATGTTAGACTTTGAAATCAAACCTACTTGTATCTCAAATTAAAAGAAATAAAAGTATGTTGAAATAGTTCAAGGCTGAATTTAAATACTTCTCCATCTTTTATAAACATATATTTTAGTGAACTGAGCTAAGAGGACATGATATTGAAATGATGTTTTGATCAGTCATTAATATAATAACTCAGTTAACATTGCATACCAGAGAAAATTTGTGGTAAACTAAAGCATGTGTGTTCTTGGCAGTGTGTTCTTGGGTCTTACAAGCATTGTAAGAAGTTAATTTATTAAAGTACTACTTTACAAGCACAACAGGATCAGAACCTGAGTTCAGATCTGCAGCTCTTACTAAAACACTAGCAGTCTGGAGCTGGATGGGAGCTCCCAAGGGCTTGCTGGACAGTTCACTCAATCAGTGATCTCTGGAGTCAATGAGGGAACTTTCCTCATAAGATAAAGTAGAAATAAATAGAGGAAGAGACCCAATTTTGACATCGAGCCTTCACAAGCCTATGCGCACACACACACTCTCTCTCTCTCACACACACACACATGCACACACACGCACACATTCATATACAGATTTTTTAAGTTAAATATTTACAAGAATTCAATTAACTAAAATATTTCTCTATTCCTAGGTTTACTGCCTCCTGTAAAAATTTTACCAAGTACAAATAAATTGTTAGCCCACTATAAAAAGTAAAGCGTAGATTCTATAGTATGTAGAACTAAGGCCAAATTTCTTAGGGAATTTAGAACTGGTTAGGCCACTATAAGAATTTAGTTATAATTTAGTAACATACCTACTTTTCATTGGAAACACAGTCACTTCATAAAATTATCCAAAACCCAAGAACTGCTTTAATTCTGCTTTGGTTTCTTAAGAGAAATGATCTAGTTCTTATATAGAGGATAAAAGAACTATAATAAAAGAGAAAAAACCATGAGGGGAATAAAAAGGATTGAATCAATTTTCTAAGGCCATTCAAATAATTTGGCCTTCCTGGACATCTTGAAAACAGAAATCGTTCCTTTAGCATTTGGATGTTGAGGACTCTAGACTGAGGTGTTTCACCTGAGGTTTCTTCCATGGTTTTCTTCCCTTTTCTACCATCTACAGGGATCTCAGCTGCTCCATTCTCTTCTCTTAAGGTTCTGAGTATGCCTTGGTTAAAGTAAACAATCATTTGAAAGCTTTATCTCTAAATATAACCATGTGGATAAGGCTCTCTCTCTCTCTCTCTCTCACACACACACAGCCTCACTTAAATTTAGTTGCCTTTTAAAGCCCCATCTCAAAGGTTTTCTGAGGTAATGAGAAAGGCACTTGGGCATGTGAATATATGGGTTTAGAGGAGCACACAGTTCACTTCACCATATGACTCCATCTGCATATAGCCTCTTATCCCTTCTTACTGTAATTTTAAAGCAAATATGTAGACTTCCATGTTCACTCACAAGGTGAACTACCATGTGGGGCTTTGTTTTGTATAGTTATGTTGTTCTTACAGGTTTATGTGCTATCTACTTATAGAATGTAAGTTGTTGTATTTTTTTATGGGCAGCTTTACCACAGACTGCAATTCCTGAAGTCTCTTAATTTGAGAGACGGTTAACAACAAAGTATAAAACTAAACAATGTATTGGGCATCTGGGTCTTTGTTATGATTTTTCTCTAGAGCCAATTACCAGAATCAAATAGTTTACTAGTAGTTTTCTTCTGAAGCAAAGAATGAAATTATGACTGTTATTATAAAAACGTAATTGCTATTACTAAAATGTATGATATGGAGGTTTCCTAAAGAAAAACAGTATATTTAATTAGTATTTACTTCAAATAATTATCACTTTTGAAATGCAAACCTAATATATATAAAATTTCAAATCTATATATTCTTAGTGCTTTAAAATCAGACATTTTATAATTTTCTTTTTCTGAGTGTAATTTTACTAGTTTTTGCTTCCTTTAGAAAAAAAAGAATTTGATATTAGCTGAAGCAAAATCTTTGAAACATTCCTGTTGATGGCTAAGCAAAACCACAGAGGTAGTTCTGTGTGAGCTCCCTATGTCTCCTGTTCCCTTCCAGAGACACAAATGCAGCCTGGCAGCAAGCTTATCGCTGCCTCCACAGTCCATTGGGATGGGATGTGACTCCCTGTGTCTCCTTAGGTAGCTATTCATGCTAATTTGACTTCCATTTCTCATACACAGGAAAAGAATTTCATTGTCTTCCCAGATCACTGAGTAAAATGTACCTTCAGTTCTATAATTGTTTCCTATCCATTTTTCTTTTCAATCAGAATTTTATTTGTTTCCCGACAATTAACAATACTCACTACTAACATGTTAATATAGGAAAAAATTCAATTTCAGGAACAGACTGACAAATAGCAATGATCACAAAGACTTCAACTAGGTGATAATACACCACATGCTGTTTGGACAAACATGCATTCATTTTGTTAGAGATTAGGAGTTTATTTTTCAAGTGTGGAAAGTATAATTTCACTCTCTAAAGTAAAAGTGGTTATTTGAGGGTAAGCAAGTTGAATCAGTAAAAAACTTGCCAAAGCAAAACAAAATCTAGAGTTGCCTCGGACCTCCAGAGAGGCATGAATGCATGAGTTTGCTCGCATGTACATGCGCATGTACACACAGACACACAGACACACACACACACACACACAAAAAGAGAGGCATGCATGCATGCACATGCCCACACACTCATATTCTTCAAACATGTACAAAGAATAATAAAAAACATAATAAATTTAAAGTGGTATTTTGGTTTCAAACAATAAAGTAAGCTTCCCAACATAGAAATATTTACATGGGACTGTTTAGTTTATAGAGTTAAAAAGATTTGCATTCAAAGATTTGCTTGAAGAACTATCAGTAAAGAACAGGTCAAAGAAATGTAATCACCTACAAATTGAGTGTACAGAGAAGAAATTCTACTAAAACTGGAATTTACACGAGATCACTAACTAATATTAAATCATGAAAAAGACTTATAGGAGAGAGATGACAAAAGAAAACACTCCCTTGAAATTCTGCAACATACTCTGTTGTATATATAAATTACTGGATGAAGATTGTAGATAAAGAGAAAAATTGACCAAGAAAAGCAATATCAAAAATGTACACTCACCAAAGACACTCACATGTCTACCTTTCTCTAATTTTTTAAGTTACCTTGGCTATTGTTTTGTGTGTTTGCTATTTTGCTTTGAGAGAGAAGAGAAAAGGAGAAAGGAATGGAGGGAGGGAATGAAGGAGGGACAAAGTGGGAGAGAGAGAGAGGGTTCAGTGGGGAAAGGGCTATGAAGGAATGGAAGGAGTTGGGGGAAGAAAAAATACAATAAAATATATGGTATGAAAAATGTTATTGAAAATAAAAGGAACAACAACCAAAAAATTTCTGGAAATTTTATAGCTTTAAGATGGCCAAATTTATAGCTGCATCAGGGTGGTCTTTTACGAGATTTACTTGATATATATGAGGGTTTTTGCCTCTGTGTGTGTGTGTGTGTGTGTGTGTGTGTGTGTGCGCGCACCATATGTGTGCGTGGTATCCATAGAAGTCAACAGAACACATCAGATTACCTGCAGCTACAGACTGTTTAAAACATCATGTGGAGCTGAACCCAGATCATTTGCAAGTGCAGAACTAACTCACTCTTAACCACTAAACTGTCACTCCAACTGACATTTTTAACGAATGAGAAAACAAAACAAAACAGAAATCACAAAAACTTTCCTTACTTTGGTTTATTCTATTTAGAATCTATATTCAATCAATTTTAAAATAAATGAGATTAGCCCAATTTGTACTTTATCTAATTAGAAGAACATGGAGATAGGAGAGTTAGTTAGTTCCTGACAACTTTCTTCTTCATATATACCTCAAACCCACATAAAGCAAACATTCATGGAAGATATGAAGAACATATTTAAATAATTGTCAATGTACTGGTGATCTAGAAGGAATAATCTAAAGAAATATTTAAAACTGAAGAAAATATGTGAAACTAAAGTACTTTAATTCTAAGACTTAAAAACATAAAAATGTATACAAATTTTTAAAAATATTTTATGAATTTTCTTTCATAGCATTGAGCTTCAGACTAATCTTAGAAGTTCTGAGATAAACACAAAACAATTGATTCATTGGCAGTCTAATTGTATTTCAAATAAACAATTACAAATTAGCACTCTCTAGCAAAACCCTAACATTGGAAATAGAGGCATGGATGAAAACCTGCTTAGTGACAAACTATATTAAACTATCAGATTAATCAAAGAAAGGAAGCCAAGAATGAAAATGCAGCGATGAATGAATACTGAATGCTTATAGCTTTAAAAGTAATATTTAATAAAACTGGAATGTGAACTTTCATAAGTGAATGTGAATATTACATATATTTCACTTTTAGATAACATGCAAAATGGGCTTAATTTTGAGAATTTCAAGTGTATATACAAATATATAATTCTACCTTGTTATTGTCTGAAGTCCCTCCCCATTTCCCTTCCTTATTTCTACATCCCTTCACCACAGTGATGCATATATATTCATGTGTATATATTTTGAATGAAGGAAAAGAGTCAGTATTGTGTCTTTCTTCCACTATTAGGGATCTTTTCTCTCATTTCTTACTCCTCACTTACTCCAATTAGACTATTTTCTTCTCTACCTAGTTCCATATTTATTTTCATGCTTCTGTGTCCAAGTGTATGTTATACATTTAGATTTCATGATGTGATAGAGCATGTGGTATTTGTTTTTCTGCATCTGACTTAATATTGCTTAAAAATAAAGACCTCTATATCCACCTTTTTTTTCTTAAAATGGCATTATTTTATTTCTATTTAAAGTTGAATAAATTTTATTGTGTGTATATCACATTGTTCAAGATTTGTCTTATTTTAAATTATGGATCTGTAGATATATTACTCCAGCTGCTCATGGGACATAGAATTGGGATATTGCTGGAGCTTGACTTGCAATAAGACACCTGACTTAGCTGATGTCTTAGAAAGAACAGTCCATTCTTGTAACTGTTTTACCAACTATCCAGCCCTCACATTTCCTTTATCCATATCTGTTGATGAATATCTAGGTTCATTCTATAAAGTGGCTAATAATCAATATGACAATAAATATGGATATGCATGTATTTAACTTCATAACATGTGGATATAGATTTCTCCATGTATATACCCAAATGTGGTAGATCTGAATTATATGGCAGTAGGCAGTATGGCAGTTCTATGTGTACATTTTTGAAGTCTTTCCACAATGACTTCTTTTGCCCTTCACCTTCTCTTCCTCCTCCTCCTCCTCCTCCTCCTCCTCCTTCTCCTCCTTCTTCTTCTCCTATGGTTTTTCATGGCACGATTTCTCTGTGTAGCCCTGAATATACTGGAACTCACTCTTGTTGGCTGGCATGGAACTTTCAGAGATCCACCAGCCTCTGCCTTCTGAGTGCTTGGATTAAAGATGTGTGTACCACTGTCCAGCTCCCATTTCTATAGTGATAATACCATTTACATTTTAACCAATAGCAAATAAGAATTATTCTTTCCCTATTTCCTCAAAAACTTTTTTTTTTATTTTTAATCTTTGAAAGTTTTATAGTGACCTCAAGAAAAACCAGATACTTAAGAATAAACTAAAAAAGGAGGTTAAAATACCAATAAAATGAGGGCACATTTGGAAAAACTAAAATCTTAAATAATGAAATGACATCTGCCATTCAAATTCATGGATAACAAGAATTAACATGGTGAAATTGCTGTGGAGCTGAACATTATCTAGTAATTTAATGACTTTCCATTAGAACTCTAGCAACTCCAGATCCTCCTGCCTTTATAATCAAAGGAATCACCACCCTAATTGTTATTATAGAACTTTATCCAGCAACTGATGAAGGCAGAAGCAGACATCCATAGCTAAGCAGCAGGTCGAACTCCCGGTCCAGCTGAAGAGAGGGAGGAGAGAGTACATGAACACAAAGGGATCAGGATCATGAGGAGGAGACCCACAGAGACAGCTGACCAGAGCTATTGGGAGCTCACTAACTCTGAATAATAACTGAGGAAACTTCATGGAAAAGAACTAAACCCTCCAAAGGCAGACGACGCTCAAATGGTGTGGGCAGTTTGTGGAGCCTCTTGCCGTAGAATCAGAGGATATTCCTGGTGCATGAACCGACATCTTGGAGCTCATTTCCTACAGAGGAACACCTAACCCAGCCTTAATACTGGGATGAGGGACTCTGATGCACCTCAACCACATATGCCAGACTGAACTGACCCATCTTGGGACTCCTTGCCCTCCTTGGGGAATGGATGTGTGGGATAGGGTAGGGAACGCTGAGGGAGGACTGGGAGGAACTGGGGGAAAAAGGGAGGGGAAGCACTGTTATACATGGAAAAGCCTTTTTAAATTAAAAAAGTCTTTTTCTTTTTCTTTTTCTTTTTTTTAAAAAAAAGAACTCTAGTAACATTCTTTACAGAATTAAGGCAAAATATTAGAATGTAAATGGATGGACATAGACCATAACCTGTCCTAGGTAGAAAGATCCATGACAGAGCTATTGCAAAACCTGGTTTCAAATTATGCTACAGAACATAGAGTTAAAATTTAATCATCAAACCTACCAACACAGCATTGTTTCAAAAGCAGCACACAGACCAAGGAATTTAAAAGAGGAAACAGAACTCAGTTCACTAAAATCAGCCATTATTAAATTTTTAACAAGTGTAAAAAAGAAAACATGCATTGGAAAAAAAAGGCTGCCTATTTAGCAAATAATCTTGAAACAAACTATCAGTAGAAGAACAAACTAGATGTATATCTTTCACCTGAAGAGAAATCAGTTTCAAATGGGTCAAAAAACTTAATGTAAAACTGAAAAAAATCGCAACATAAAAATTTATTTTAAATTATATTTATTCGCAAGTAATTTCTGAAAGGAGCTCAAAACACAGAAACTAATAACCTAATACCTCAAACTGATTATTGTGAATGCATGAAATTAAAAACTTCTGCACAAAACCAGAACAATCTACAGCAAAAGGAGTTAAACTATAGTATGAGAATTTATTTTTTGCTAATTATATATCTGACAGGAGATTCATATCAAGAATCAAAAATAAACTCAAGAAAAAAATACCTCAAATGTAAATAGCATAACAAATTTATAGATAAATGAACTAAATAGCAATTCTCAAAAGAAGAAATAAGAACAATCAATAAAGAAAAAAGGAGTGTGAGATGGATTGAAAGGAAAGAAGGGAGAGGAAACTGCATCTAGGATGTAAAATAAATTTATAAAAATATAGTAAAAATACCAACAAATATTTGAAAAGAACTTTCCATAAGTTTTAGCCACCAGGGGTACGCAGATTAAACCTAACTTGAAATTTCATCTTACATCACTCAGGGAGTACATATTGAGACAAAAATAGAAATTTAAATACAACTACGCAATGTAATATGTAGAAATAGAGTAAAACATAAAAAGATTATTTTTGTAGTGTTTGCTAAGGAATTTAAAAGAGCTTGATATTAAACTCTTGTTTATGCATCCTTGTATAAATTAAGGGATATTTAGCAATAATGAATCGAGAGCTTCAATAGTTGTCTAGAATTAATGCTGATACATATAGGGAATCAAACTTTATTACATGCCGTTTCTCTTATACTCCTTTGAGACTATTCTAAAGAGAAAACAGTAAAGTTAAGATATTCTTATTAATTGACCTCAAACCAGTGACCTCCTAAGAGAAATCTCTGTACACACTTACAATGACTTAATCACTCTTTGAAAAATTCTCTTACCATTTCAAACTTTAATAAAGTATTTTAATTAAGGCAATGTATTTCTTTAGTAAAAGGGCATTATAATACACTGAGTCTGAAAATAATAAATTACTAAATTTATAATGTCAAACATAAAAATGCTCCAATAATGAACACATCCTCAGGAAGTTATCTGTTTAATAATGAGTACAAATCTTTGTCTAATAAAGTCCTCGGAGGACCAAATTTTTAAATTATTTAAAAATAAGTAGTGCTTTAGATAAATCATTGATTACTGTAACTAAATATTTGCAGAAACTAACAAGTAAAGTAAAATAATTATGTTTTACACATTTTTTCAATATTTAATATCAATAACTGGCCGATTCTGTATAATATACAACTTATATAAATGTCTCTTTATAGGATCAGCAGTTTCTATGATCATAATATTCAACTATATTCCTAGATAGTAAAAAATAATATTAAATATAGCTTTACAGACTAATTCTGAAATTGTAATCCAATAAAATAAGTTAACTATTGGGATAAACTTTGGCTAAATGACCATGATAATGTGTTCAAGCTAAGATCTGAGTTTAAGCCGGTGAAGAACATATTATTTTCATTGATCAGTTTAAAATCTCCAAGAATTATGTAAAATAGTGAGAACTAAAGGAGTTAAGTGAACAGAGAAATAGGAACAGATAAATCCAAAAGTAGAATGACTAGTCATGCTGTATAAGAACTGTTAGAATCAAATTAACAACAATATTACTATAAAGATTGCCCAAAGAAAGGTATTTCTACTTCTTTTGTACCCTTGAACTCACTGAGTAGTATAGGCTAGCCTCAAACTTGCAGCCATCATCATTCTTCAGTCTACCATGGCTGGCATTACAGGCAATGGGTGTACAACCATGCATATATTAAAGAAGAGCTTGACTACACAGTCTGCATTTAAAAGCAGAAATGAGATTCAGTATCTACAAATGAAAGCAGTAAGAACAAATTGACTAAAAAGCAACTTTTCTGCTACCCTAAGAGAAATGTTTTTGTAAGAATGAAAATTTTCACCAAAACCCCAAATAAATAGACGAGGAACTCCCTTGATTCTCTCCATTCTCCCATGAGAATGTATGTAGATATTTTGGAACTCAGTTTCACAATACACAAATAAATGTAAATAAACACACTGATACTTTATGAATCATATACATGTAAGTTTTCCCTTTAGCAATTAACATGAAGGTATAAATAGACATTTCTCCTGAAAACATTTTGTAATTTTGATAAAAAAATTACTAAGTCTAAAATATAAAGTATAAAGAACTATTGGCTAAATTAATTATGATAAAGCTATGGGATCATAAGAACACTTTCAACAAACCTTAGAAAATTAAATATACATATGTACACATATATATTTATATGTGTGCATTATAACATGGGAAGGTAGCATTCATAAAAAATTTTAAAAATGAGTTGTACAAATATATGTTTAATATGATTTATACTTTTATATTGCTATCATACTGAGAAAACCCAAAACTGTAGGATCTCCACAACATAGGGCATCAACAGGATATCCAGCAACAGTGCTAGCAAGAATCCTACATCAATAGTGCAGCAGAAACCAAAAGCCTCTGTAGCAGAACCAGACCAGTGACTCTGCAATGAACAGTTGCATGTGAAGATATATGAGCAAAGGGGTTTGTGGAATGACTCACTGTGTCACATTGCAGCTTCCAAGACAATTTCTTTTCTCTTTTTACAATTTTTCCCTTTTTCTCTTAAATTTTGTTTTATTTCACGTGTGGTGGTGCAGTGGAGAAAGACAGATGCAGAGGAACAAGGAAATGAATGGGATCAAGATGAATGGTGTAAAAATACATAGAAAAAACAAACAAACAAGTAAATAAATAAATAAATAAATAAAATTTCTATCTAGGTTTTGTGCAGGAAACTACAACTGCCATCATTATTTAATGATAGGGATAGCCATGTGATGTCCAGAAGAAAACATTTCACAGCAATCCTTGCTGAAAGCAAATCATTAACTTTGTTAGTTTTGCCAAGCTTCAGTATGGCCCCAAATCTGTGTAATATACATATATGTGGGTTATATATATTAAAAAATATATAAATTTTTGAAGGGGACATGCTGAATGGGAAGAAAAGAAGAGAATATTTGGAGGAAGAAATTGGAGGTAGATATGATTATGTTTTTTGTATACATACATGAAATCCTCAAAAGTATAGAAAAAATGGAAAAAAATCTCAAAGGCCAGGTAGTTTGCAATTACCAGTGAAAATATCTCAAGTGAGAAAGAAGTCACTCAGATAGCGAAATAAATGCCACACAATTTTAAATGAATAGCTACAGTTTTAAAGACCACTAGTCGGAACACTCCTCCATTGTTGGTGGGAGTGTAAGCTTGTTCAGCCACTTTGGAATGCAGTATGGCCGTTTCTCAGAAAATTGAGAATCAATCTCTCCAGCAATACCACTTCTGGGTGTATACCCTAAAGATGCACAGTCATACTCCAAAGGCATTAGCTCAGCTATGTTCATCGCAGCATTATTTGTAATAGCAAGAACCTGGAAACAACCTAGATGCCCCTCAACTGAAGAATGGATTAACAAACTGTGGTACATCTACACAATGGAGTACTACTCAGCAGTAAGAAAAAATGATATCCTAAAATTCGCAGGCAAATGAATGGATTTGGAGAATATTCTCCTGAGCAAGGTATCACAAACCCAGAAAGATAAGCAGGGGATGTATTCACTCATTAGTGGTCTCTAAACAAACAAACAAGAAAAAAGCAAAGCATGCCCAAGCTGCAAACCGCAACCACTGATCAGCTTGGGATCAGAAACACCTTGGACTGACTCCTTGGATCCTACTCCCCTTAGAGGAACACCTGACTCACTCTTGAGGTTGAGGGGAGAAAACTGGATCTGCCAGTAGTAGAGACTGAAGTAGCAATATTGGGACAGTGGGACTATGGGACTACCTGCTGCCTGCCCAGGGAAGGAATATGGAGTTGTGGAGAAGAGAAAATGAACTGATGTGTTGCAAGGGGGAAGGGACCTTAAATAAGGATATACAAGGACAGAAACTGTGACTTCTTTGTTCATAATAATAATAATAATAATAATAAAAGAAAACATAAAAAAGACCACTATGCACATAAAGTGATTTAAAACACACACACACACACACACACACACACACACACACACACACACACCACAAACAAAAATCCTTCTGGTTTGACTGTATAGAAGGGTTGCTTCACAGAAATTTGTGGTGGCCATAGTGTATCTGTGGACATTAGCTGTGACCTACTGTGCTTTCTTCATCTGTAGCTGAGCCTAACCTGGCTTGAGAAACTTTAAATTTTATTTTTTATGTTTTATGTATTTTAGAGAAGATTTATTACTGTATTGGTTTTTATCTATTCTGAATGTTTTGATTTTTTATATAAAGTTTGATGTTGATTTTCAAAATATAATAAAAAACACATCATATCTTTTGAAAATATACCACATTTATTTTAGATATATGTGAAAATAGTAGAAAATAGTCAATGAATGACGAGATGTCTGATGCATTGAAAGCATCAGAAGAATGGTGAAAATATTTAAAACATATTGATAAGGGCTTTTATTTTTTTCTATTCTTAATAAATCAATGAGATACTTTTTATTATTCTTACTTTACAAAGGGGAAAATATACTGGAAAAATAGAGTGACAAATGCATAGTTATTTATTATCACACTATACATAATGGCAAAGCAATGAAGGCATCCAGACATCCAGGAAAATGATTGGTTGAACAAATTATGGAGCAAATACAAGAAAATGTTTTTCAGTATATCAAAGGAATAAGTGAGCTCTGCCTATAAGCATATGGAGTTATTTCTTTTTTTATTATGAATAAAGTCATATTTTTTATTCAGTGAGGTGATGGATAACAAAAGAACTTTTAAAATCTCTATAGGGTAACCTGAAAATAGTTAGAAAACAGGCATCCTCAGAGTTTGGTGCTGGTGGAAAAATGCTAAACCTTCAGCAGCAAAGAAAGAAAGTGGACTAATGTCAAAAGAGGGAGACTTCATCCTTAGGGGTAAACCCCAAGTGGAACATTAGGAAGCACATGCAGGAAGAAGTAACTAAGGAGGGGAGGAGCAAGGATTAAGATAAGAGACAGCTCAGAAAATGGTTCTAATTCTGTCAATCTTGGAAAATTTAGAGATCAGTGGGGAGAGACAGAGACGTTGCAGGGCATATGGAATAGGATGGGGTCTGAGAGATTAGAAAATACAACACTGACTCATCACTGAGCACACTCTTGCAGTCCAACTAGTAGGAATCCTGGGTTCAGTTAACATATATGTGCCTGAACTATCATCTTTTCATAAAATTGGTGGAACTATAGAGACAAAGTTTTCCAACCTTACTTTGTATTACCTACAAAATCAAGCTAAGAGGATATAGAAACTTAAATCTTCATGAGAAAACTCATCAAACTCATGAATTAATAAACAACCTCAAGAAAAACGCAGGACTCTCCATGATAAGATAAAATACTTGCCAATAAATTCAACAACATATTAAAAATATTACTAACTGTGACCAAGTACATCAGCTTCCAGAGATGCAAAGGTGATTTAACATAAGAAAATCAATAAATGAAATATGTGTAAAGCATCATTCGTAATCATCTAAATAGATGTAGTAAGGCTTTAGACAAAGTCCCAAATCCCTTCATGGTTAAATTAATGAAGAATCATGCTTAGTGGAGCAAATCTTTAATTCCATCACTTAAGAAACAGAGGTAGATAGATCTCTGTAACTTTGAAGTCAAGCAGATCTACACAGTGAGATCTAATCCAACCGTGTCTACAGAAGAAGAAGAAAGGAGGGAAGGATGAGGAGGAGGAATAGGGATGATGATAATGAGGAGAGCTGGAAGGAAGAAGAATTGGATGTAATATACTCAACATAATAAAAATGAGAGAGGAAAACTTATAACTGACATTACACAAGATGAAGAAAACTTCTAAAATCAGATTAATCCACTAAAACCAGATTAATCCTAGCTAGCTAGAACAGCAAGAAAGAAGAAGAAAGTTACAGGAACAGAAACAAGAAATGGAGAAGCCAAACCCTAAAGTGTTCATCAAAAAACATTTTCCCTTTACAAAAAAATAAAAACTTTAAAAATTTCTTTCTTTTTTTGAAGTTCAAATGTTTGTAGTTTATTTCCGATGAGTTTACCATTTTTCCAGGAATTCCTTTTTAATGTTTGAGATTATAATATAATTACACTTCTCTTTCCTATTTTGACTATCCAAAGGTCGGTAACTTTCATATACATGTATAACAAACAGAAAGAAATCAAGAAAACAATCCTATTCCTATAAGCTTCAGAAAAATAAAATATATGAATAATGTAAGCAAAGAAGGGATATTTTTATTTCCATAAAAGCAATGCAACTACTCCATGTTCCAGCTAAATTCTTCCCGGAAATAAATACAAAGGAATCTAAGTCTGTACAGAAATACCCATGTGTCTATGCATTGAGATAGCTATGTATCCATGTACTGAAGTAATATTACAGTAGTCAAGTTGGGAATGTGTGTGTGTGTGTGTGTGTGTGTGTGTGTGTGTGTGTGTGTGCATCATACATGCATTTAAGCATAGAGGAGAACAAAATTTTGTTGTTTGCAGGAAAAAGCTGTGACTGAACTTTGTCATGTTAGTGAAATAAACTAAATTTGGAAAGACAAATAGTGCATACTTCACATGTGGACCCTGGAATTTTTTTTTTTTTTTTTTTTTTGTCATTGGGAAAACAACCAAGGCTATTTGGGAAACAAGAAGAGTTAATGGGGAGGAGCAATTTTGGTATACATTGATACAACACAGCAAGTAATAATATCTTACAGATTGCATCACTGCACATAGCAAATGTATACTTATAAAAATAAATAAAATAAAGCAACAAAATCAATTTTAAAAAATGGACAATGGACTCTATGTGCAGGGCATTTCACCAGGAACAAATTAAACGTGCTGAAATTGACACTGTGAGAGATCTAAACTTACACAATTGAAGGGTAATATATTTTGTTTGTCTCCTCCTTTTTGGTCTCTCTCTCTCTCTCTCTCTCTCTCTCTCTCTGTGTGTGTGTGTGTGTGTGTGTGTGTGTGTGTGTGTGTGTGTGTGTGTTTGTACTTCTAGAAAAAAATCTAGGCCTCATGCTGCACAGAGGCTGGGGTGGACAACTACATGCAAAGGCCCTAAGTACTTGCATCTACTTGCAAACTTAAAAATTATTACAAACTCCATCAACCTTCTGGCCTAAATAATGTGAGCAGAATAAGGTGAGGTCGTTGTACCAAAACTCTCCTGAATTGATGTTATGTGAAAAACTGTGTTGTTACTTTATCTTTAGCTGTTTACATCAGATTGTAGGCAAAATACCAACTTTTGCAACGGCTGTGAAAGAACTGAAAGTCTCACACTATATCTAGTAAGAATAGAAATTAGCACCCTAAGTATAAAAAAAAGTAATATAAGCTAAAGATGAATGTGCTAGTAACCTGCGAAACAATATTCCAAATCTAATTATATATACAAATGTATATGTACACATACATACACACTGAAAAGCATATTTATTATATTATATTATAGAGAAATTAAAATAAATGCTACAGGGGATAAAAAAGGTACAATTTACTTATAGGGCTTAATGGAATACAGTTCCATACAAGAAAACATTATTATATTACATGTTGTATGGTGTTTTATATTTACATTATTGTACATGTTAAAACATAAATAACAAATTAGTTTATTATAAATGTCAACATCACACTCTGTGTGACAACATATATGACACTTAACATGAGAAATTATAGTAATAGATCTCAGAAGATGGAGTTTAATGGTATCCCACAGCAACGAGTTCCTAAGAAAGGAGTCCATCCAAGTGTCTGATTTGGAGAAGAGGTGACCTCATCCTATTTGAGCTACAAATTGTAGGTATAGAGCCTCTCACTAGTGCACTTGCCTGTCACTAAACACAACATACTCAAGGGAGAGCAAGGAGGGGGTGCTTTGACACCATCCTTCCATACTGATACACCCAAAAGTACTCAATGCAGCCTGTTGACTGAAAAGTCAAGGAAGAATGTTAGTTTTAAGTATTCATAATGCAACAAAAATATTGTCATTAATGCAATTTGTCTTATAATAAAAATGGAAGGTAAGCATAACAAAGTATGGAAAGTGTGATTTGAAATATGAGAAGATTTTAAAACATGAAAAATAATTCAGTTCATATTCAGTTTCAGAGAGATGAAGAAAGGGAAGAAGAGAGAGAGGGGAAGAGCAAGAGACAGAGCATGAAAGAATGAACATAGTGTGTCCTGGAGTCATTTACAAAAGGAATTCAATGGCACAGTAATGTGTAATGTCACCAAAAGGCTTGGGAAATAAATGAGATGAGATTTCTTGGATCTAAATAGTGATGACATAAGATATCACTTCATACCTTTGGAGCAAAAGAAGCAATGAGAAGAGGGATGTTAGTGAGTACCAAGCCCAGAGCACACTGATGCAGTGCAGCTTATGGATGGCATCTGGACAAGAAGTAAAGGGAACCGTGCATTACCCAATGAAGACAATGAGGATGCTGTTAACCAAAAAGAATAGTACTTCAAAAGGACAAGCCACTCTGCTTTGAAAAATTCAAGTCTGCTTTCTGTCTGAAGCTGAAGTTACTGGAAGCTGCCTCTCAGACAAGGAAGCAGCATGAGCTGTAAGGGTAAGGCAACAACTGGCAGAAAGCTGGTAAGACTAAAATAGTTTGTGTTATAAAACTTACATTTAAAAATGTCACATAGTTAACATAAAACATATGAGAATTAACAAGGCATTATTTTCAAACATTGTATTGACCTGAAATGTGTATGTATTGAATACAAATATCCCTGTAATGCAAATATTATTAAGAATTTAAAAATTATTCCATGACAATGTACATGTGAAGCATTATAAAATCAAATTCAGTGCAGGATGATGAGACTAATGTTTGACTTAGAGATTATAAACAGAACTAACATGAAAATTTAAATATAAACACTGCAGTTCAAGTGGCAGGCGTGGTACTAGTTTAACTCCTAGAGAGAGTAAATACTTCAGTTACTGCCTTGATTCAATTCATGCACCCAAAACGAGCTCTGATTTAAATATTTAACAATCAGCAGGTTTTTGTTCATTTGTATTATCCAAAAGGACTGCTGTCGGCTAACTGAGAGAAGATCTTCTTGACCTTGGATATTACCATCCTATGATACTGGGGCCTGACACCAAAATGATTTAGTGCCTTCCATGTCAAGCATATTTTTCCTAGAAGCATTTATTGAAAACCCACTGTTACCATTATCTATGTATTGGGTCATGATTGACAGTAATAAACATGTCAGAACCTCTTGCCCAAAACACATATCAGCTTTGTGGCTAACAGGTACATTTGCAGAACACAAAGAAAGCCACTGTGAGTGGATTTCCATATCTGTAGAGGAAAAACAAAGCCATATAAAGCAGAAAAACATTTAAATCATTCAGAAAGAGTATAGCCATATCAAAAATTCCTGTCATTTTCTTTAGAGATATGGGGAAAAGGAAAGAGCAGCCACAAACGCTAATGTCAAGTATCAATGTAGTGAAGAGGTCACCAGCTATCATGCTGAGAGTGGATTGAACTGTATTGCTGCAGTGTTACAAGACAATTGCCCACTTGACTTGGGGAAAGTTGTGAAAGTTATATAAAAGGTGATGGAATGCTAATTATTCTAATCTGGCCATTACAGTTTTTATAAGTTGATACAGAACAGTTTCTGTTGTTATTTTAGAAAATACTCAAGAGACTGGTGTGTGTGGAGCCAGGGTGCCACCCAGCTCCGGGCTGCATACAGACAGCCCTCATGTGGTAGCAATGCAGGCAGATGGGAGCCACAGGAAAGACACATTTTATAGGCAGTGCTCACGTGAAAAAAATTTATTAGGAGGAGGGAGAAGGGAAGAGGAAAATACAGAAAAGAGGGAGAGAGAAAGAGAGAGGAATGCATGCTATCTCATAAAGGGAGAGGAAGAAAGAGAGAGGGGACCCTATGTAGGATGAAGATGAAGTCAGGACACTGGTCCGTCCAGAGTATTACTTGCTCATTAGCCAGAGCTCTGAGAATTGACTTTGAATGGAAACAGTTCCTGATCTGAAGACAATACAAGACAGATTATTCTGAGCTCTGGATCTTGATTGAATGACACCTTCTTCTATGAAAGGGGCTACATTAGCTTTACAGTCCCAGAAGAAAATGGGGTCATAAATCAGAGTATTTGAGAAATGCGCAGGGAGATGAAAATCATATATGCAGCTTACAACAAAGTGAGGCAGATGCTATCATAAAACATTCTCAGCGTGGGGCTTTATGGAAGCTAGTGGTCTGCCTCAAATACACTCCAAAAGTTTCGCTGACAGATGAAAGAATGTTAGGTCAGTGTAGTAGTGGGTAATAATTGACTTATTTCAGGGACTAAAATAGAACAGTGTAGTGGGATTCAGGTGTTACTTATGGAAGCCCAGAGGTGTAGCTCCTGAGTTCAGGACCTTTACAGGGCATGGCCAGAACTGATAGAGACCTGGGGAACCTTGACCTGTGCCCTGTTTGTTCCTGTGTTCTCAGGAAGCAGATCAGCAGCCTGGTGTGGGCCAGTTTCACTCTCCAAATACTGTCTTAAGGTTCAATATATATCAATGAGTGTGTATATAACCCCTTAATAAATATTAATCCTTTATATGATATATTACAAATAAATATTTCTACAATAGACCAAGATAATTATGACTCTTAGCATGCAGCATTTCAAGTTTCCATAATCATAAGGTTTTATACAGTCAAACAATCTGCAAAGATATGCACTTTTCAAGAAATTTTATCTCACACTTATATATATTGAAATGTTGCATGATAATCAATAGATATGCACAATTATGTGTCTGCTAAAATACTATGCATAACAATGCAGTATACATAATAATACATAACAAAAAATTACAAATAATAAAAAACTTTGATGAGAATTGAGATGGACCTATCTGAGAAAAAAATACTGAGGAAAATCAGTTGAGATTATTTATGGATTCACCTTGGAGGCAGTAAAGTGGTTTGGAAGGTCCTGAACATAATGCTAAGGTTGAAAACATATGTACCGACATTGCTTCCGGTTCCGCCACCGGGACCGGTGCTCTCTGCGGCGTCCCAGCGCACTCTGCAGCGTCCCAGCGCACTCTGGAGCAGGAGCAGCTGAACTCTGCACCTGGCCACACACACACAGCTCCTGCTGCTGAGGGAATCTGCAAGGATCCCTACTGCGACCCCAAACTGAGTGAACTGAGCAAACCAATTGCAGGGGTCTCTGAGGGGCGGATTCAAACCCTGACCAGAGGTGAGGAGGGTTCAGCAGGCCTCAGAGCCTGTATCCTGGCCTGGGAGGGAGAGTTGAGCTCACATTGCTTCCGGTTCCGCCACCTGGACCGGTGCTCTCTGCAGCGTCCCAGTGCACTCTGGAGCAGGAGCAGCTGAACTCTGCACCTGGCACAGCTCCTGCTGCTGAGGGAATCTGCAAGGCTCCCCACTGCGACCTCGAACTGAGCGAACCAACAACTGCAGGGGTCTCTGAAAGACAGAATGAAACCCTGACCAGAGAGGTGACAGGAGACACACAAACCAAAGTGCCACAACTGACCAGGACCCATCTAATCGTGAACCACTGAACCCATGGGCAAACGTCAGTGCAAGAAATTACATAATAATACAAAGGGCAATATGGTAACTCCAGAAGAGAGTGGCGATCTTACAAATACAAGACCTGAATTGAGCAATGAAGAGGAAACAGAAGGAAGCAACACCAAAAATTCCTTCTTGATGATCATCGAAGCTCTGAAAGAAGATATGAAAAAAAGCCTTAAAGAAATAGAAGAAAATACAAACAAAAAATTGGAAGAGATGAACAAATCTGTGAAAGAAACATGCCAGGAACTAAAAGCCGAAATGGAAGCAATAAAAAAGGCACA